>LUFD01001064.1:9863-55581 GCA_003025255.1 Cordyceps pruinosa | reverse complement strand
CTGCCTGCGGCGGGGAGCCTCGCGTCCCTGTCGTTCATGACCGTCATGAAGACGGTCGCGCGCGCGCCGACGTCGTCCGGCCGCAGCATCACGGCCCTCCCCCCGGTGGTGTGGAACCACTGCCGCCACTTGGTGTCGTGGTCCTCGCGCGGGATGCTGAAGAAGGCGCCGTAGACGTCGAGGCTGCGCACCGCGCGCGCCTCGTGCGCGGCGCCCCAGGCCAGCGCCCGCGTCAGACTCTGGGAGCCGTCGGCGCCGACGACGATGTCGTACGCCCGTGTCTGCCCGCTGTTCGCAAAGGTGGCGTGGACCCTGCTGCCGCTTTGGTCGATGGCCGAGAGGTAGTCGCCAAAGACGTAGTCGATGCCGTGCCCGCCGCCGGCTTTGCAGTCCTCGCTCAGCTGCATGCTGCGCTTCCAGCACAGCTGCGCCAGTCGGCCGCGCAAGATCTCTATGTCGCTTGTAGGCGTCTGTATCTTGCCGGTCTTGTCTGCCTTGTTGGAGGCCCAGACGCGGCTGTAAGCGTCCACCAGCTGCACGCCTTCCTCGCCAGTGGTTGAGGCGCGTACGGCAGACTCGAGCCCCAGCTTGCGCAGCATCTCGACACCATAGCCACGGACGTCAATATTCTGCCCGTACGGCCGCATCTCAGCCGCCCGTTCCAGAATTGTGATTCTCATGGATTTTTTCTGTGCGGGAGTAGAATCCAGCAGGAGAAAGCTTGCCAGTGCCGAACCGGCTATGCCGCAACCAACAATGAGAATATCCATCATGTTGCACTTTCGAGGTGAAGAAAGACGGATAGACTGTTTCTGTTTATCTTTCTATCGGTTTATACCACGTTCAAGTACTTGCACTCGTCATGTGGCTTTTTTAGCAGTGAGTCAGCATCGGGCACGAATTGTCCGAAGTTATGAGTTCGGCCTCGGAGACTTATCACGGGCTCGGGCAAGTAACGTCGGCAACCGTAAAACTATTGGGATCTAGCATCACTAAGTTGTTGTTTTGTCTTTCAGCTCGATACGGACAACTTGGTTGCTTCTCTCGATCGGAAGACGTAGCAATGATTTCACTAAACGTGGATAGGTAGCTACAAAGCTTGCAAAGCTGCCTCGTGCCAGCCAAACACGGCAATCATCAAACATTCCTGATAGCAACAGGGGGAAACCTGCGAGTACGCACGTTTGCCTTGTTAGAAAAGTTCTAGGTCTTTCTCTAGCAGAAGACCTGGATCTTTCTCTAGCTGAAGATGTTCGCGGAGCAACCTCACCTCGCCCTCTACCCTACAGCGCCAACCACGCTTGATTTGCCAGGCTGGGTTGCTTCCTTTCACCATGCAAGCAAAAAAACTTATCGGTGCGGGATTCCAAATGCCCTTTCACGCTGAAAACGTGTATGTGCAGACTATACGATGTAGACCTAACTCGTAACGTGTGGCTGGCTGCTTGAGAGTTTCATCTCAATTTACGGGTGGCTATCACCGGCAGGCCTCAGAGGCAACACTCGCCGTCGCAGGCTTCTTGCAACCTGCCAGACGGTCTTTCATGCGTCCTGTAAAACTTTCTTCTAGATCAACACGTTCACGAGCTAGCGGAGAGTGTTTTGCATATTGCTTGCTCAAGGCAGGCCTCCACCGAGCAGTAGCGCAGAGGCTGTCCAGCTCCAACTTTTAAAGTGCACCGTCTATGACCTCATCCAGTGCCGATCTCTGCCGTGCTGTGGCTTGTTGTGGCGGTCGCGTCGCTGCTTCGAAGGATTTATGTGGCAACGTGATACGAGAGCTCTACATGCCTGGATAACACATGTGGACGATGGATTTTGCTGCGCAGCCCGGCTTCTGTTTGGACAAGGCTTGGCAATTTCAGTCTACCACGTATACAGTAATATCCGGCATCCAAGCAGATGGCAGGCATTAGAGGGCGGATGTTGGGCGAAGGACTTGGGCAAAAACCCAGTGGTCCCAGAGTTTGAGCGGCCGCCCGACACGCATGCGGCGCGTCCCTGTCGCAAGCCAAAGGACTAATAAGTGGCAGAGTGGGTGACGGGCCCAGTTTCCCCCCATTGAGGAAAGATTGGTTGAGACTGCAGCGTGAAACGGCGGCATGCGCATCAGTCGGTGATCCTTGGCAGGGCTAGCTGTCATGCAAGTGAAGCGGTGGACAGACAGGAGGGAGCCCGCCAAGACTCGGAAAGCAGGGCCGCCGTTGAGTCAGGGAGCTGGAAAGAAAGCAGGGAATGTATTAGGAAATACACAGGGTGCAAGAGGCTCAGCATGTGTTTGGGTGCTCTCCGGCGAAAGTCAAAGATGAGGCCACGCAACCTGACGGTTATATGCGTGCCGTATATTAGGCATCTGCAGTAGTCAGTGCACACAATAAGAGCATAAACAACGCGGCGAGTGATATGGCGGCGTAAAAAGCGGCGTTTTGTTCCGGGGCAGCCGCATGAACCAACGGTCAGGCCGGAACGGCCAGGCCGGGCAAAGCTATATTCTCCGGGCAAGATTTGTCTTAGGCAGGCATGTAGACGGTACGTGGAAGCAATAAGGCCGCAACAGCGTGAGGATGAGCTCGGGAGACGCGGATGTGGGTGATTTAGACACAGGCGCAAGCTCGGCGCCGGTTCGGAGAGCGGGGACGGCGGAAAGCGAAGCGGCCTGGAGGGTCAGGAATCAAGGTGGGCTGGTTTTAGCATGCGAGTGGAAGCTCCGTGGAACTCGGATTTCTCCGAGGCTTCTGCAGAGGAGTTGTAGCACAGCTATTGCAAGTCATGGACCACGACGACGGCATGATAGCCACGGAGGCATCCCAGGGAAGGGAGAAGCGGGATGCCATCCACCGCCGCCACGGCCAACACCAGGCCGCATGAAATGAAAGGCAATTGTTCATTGTACAAGGACGGCTGAGTGGCTATTTCTGACTGGCAAGACCAGGGGATGCAGAGCTCGGCAAGCTAGCGAGCCATCTCAAGTGGAGAGGTCAGCTTGGGCGACAAGTACGATTCCGTCATGCATCCGCCAGAGGGGCGGACGAGGGGAGCAAGTGCCGATCTCGTGGTGGACGGCGTGGACTCGGATGATCTGGAGATGTTGAGGGTGGTGAGAGGCGTGATGCGATGGGGATGGGGATGGGAAGAGGCGGAAGCGATGGGCCGTTGCAACCGAGGGACGTGAAGGGAACCGAGATGATGGCGTTGCTGGTGC
This sequence comes from Cordyceps pruinosa, assembly GCA_003025255.1. Taxonomy (NCBI): domain Eukaryota; kingdom Fungi; phylum Ascomycota; class Sordariomycetes; order Hypocreales; family Cordycipitaceae; genus Cordyceps; species Cordyceps pruinosa. The sequence goes on along the minus strand of LUFD01001064.1, from coordinate 52,379 downwards.
ACGGGACGAGCGAGGAATTCCGTCGATCGAGGTGAAGAGGTGCTTTGAGGATGAGATGTGGATAGGAGGATGATGATGTCGAGGGCCGATGAAGGCCTAGACCGTGATGTTGTAGTAGGCAAATAGCCTCACTCGTGGGTGGAAGGGGTCTCTCTTGCTGTGGTTGCCAACAACCGAAAGCAGGCACAGTGAAAATATTTTCAAAATCATGGTAATTATATAGGTTTCTCGAATCGTAGCTCACTCAAGTCTCGAACAATTCCAGATCGCGTGGCGCAGCCAGGCTCCCTCATGGCCTTCAACCAGCCTGGCAGGCAATCCCGTTAGTGGATTCAGTGGCTGTTGCAGCGGAGTCGCCGCCTCTGCTTAGCGGCTCCAGGGCTCTTCATAGGTACTAGGTAGGCGCCTGTCCTGGACGGCCAGCGGCATCGTCGGAAGCGGTCAAGACGAGCGTGAATTCCTGAGCAGAACAGTCAGTCGTGAACCTGACGAGTCACTGGTCAATCCGATGAGAATCGATCCCTTCCCTGCATCGACTCGCAGCCGTGAATCCGAAACGCCGAGTCTGCGCCTCCGCATTAGGTGCCTACTATACTCTACAGCCTCCCGACTATACCGCATGACTTCCATTTCTCACAACACTCTGCGAATGATCAATAAATGAAATAATCAAAATGCACACACGCCTCCGCATTCATCTCAATGCCACAGCCATGACTACACACCCTCCATCGGACATTTAGCGCCGCCATAACCACCGCCTTTAGCTCCCTTCTCCTCTCTCTTCCAGGTCGCGAAACTCCCGCACCGCCTCCTACCTCTCCCTCTCTCTGCTCTTTCCACTCGACCTACCTTATTCGAGTCATCCATCCAGAGACGAAACCTCAACTACCTTTCCCCCTTTGCCGTCCTGCATCTCACAATTGCTCTTTGTTTCCCTACTTCCCCTCCCTCCCCCCCTCCCACCACCCCTACAGACCTTCTCTTCTGCAACACTCTCCGCAACACACACGCCGTCGACTTCATCCGTCATCCCCAGAGACGGTGCGCAAGTCTCCAGGGCCCCGTTGGAATTGCCCTCGTGCCGACTCATTCGCGCGAGGCCGCCCCCCCAGCCCACCGCCCATCCCTCCCAGTCAGCCTCAACCAACCTCAGCCTGGCTCTCCTCTCTTGTGCATTGCAAGATCGGCCCTGCGCAATATTGGTAGATATTGTTAACGAGCATCCATACCGCCCTTCCATTGCCATCTTTCTCTCTGCGCCAATTGCCGACACGACGCGTACCACCCAGCCACGCCAATACGCCATCACTTGGCTGCCAACACTTGAATGTCATTACGCCTCCTGCCACGCACTCTTCATACTGCCACGAGCTTTCTCGGCCCTCCAAGCTGCGCGACGTTTTAGAAACCGCCAGGTAAGCTCTGCTCCTCTTACCACACACTCAGCCTCTACCTCTTGTCTCTTCTGCGCCCCAAACCCTCCATGCCCGTGCCAAACCTCTTATCGCTCCCTGTTTCCTCTCCAGCAAATCTATTCCCCATTGCCAATTTACCGCCTTCATGCCCATATAGCTATGGGATCTTCGTCTCCCCTCCCACCTTTGCCAACTCTCCCTGCTCCTCTTCCCTCGCCTGCCCACACACACCTCTTGGCTGAGGCCCTGATCCACTCCCGTGAGGTGATGTCGTCTGTTCCGACACAAGCTTTAGGCAATCTCGATCTATTGTTTTTCATGCAGCCCACCTGGCTATGGCACTCTCGCCATTGTCCGGCGACTCTGCTACCGCCCTGTTTCCGGCCCAGCTTGGCCAGGAGCCAGCTGCCCGCTGCCAACTTGACCCTGTGGCTGTGCATTTGCCTGGATTGCTCCTTGCTTTTCCTCGCTTCACCTCCCTGTTTCGCCCACTACCGTTGCGCCTCATCCGTTGCAGGCCTCCACTGTCAAGCCTCTTATGCCATCCGACCCTCTCGCCCAAGTCGTGCCAGGACCTTCCCGTCGCTATGCTTTGCTTTTGCGTTGGGCAAAATGGACTTTGGCAGAAAGCCCACAATCTATTTCAATTCCCAGACCCCGAGACGCGTCATTCAACCATCACTCTCCTACCGTGCCCTTCTACCTCAACCCTCTCGCCGAATGTCGCTGGCCGTTGGACAGCTGCCCCAGAGCCTAATCTACACTGTCTCGGTGCAGCCGTTAACATGATGTTCCCCAGGTGCCAACCCAGCCAACCCAGCCAACCCAGCCAACCCAGCCAACGATCTGGCCCTTGGACACTCACTGAAAGCCGTGATATTTTCTATCGTTTGGACTGGCTGAATAACTCTACCGACTCCAACTCGCCATTTGGGCGCTTTCCTACGCCGTTGATTGGGCCTCGCCAAACCCGTCACCAAGCCATCCACGTCCTCTCTTATCCCTCCGGCTATATACCTCGCGACCTTCGCCCCCCACAAACGTCATCCTGCCTAAGAACGTTACGACAAGGAAAACCAGACAAGTCTTCCCATAAAACAGAACGGCGCATCTTTCTTCGCAGGTCATTCACTCCCAGCTCAGAGTCTGCATGTCGTCGCCAGACGCCGACCTCTCGTTTCACCAAACCAGCCAGCACAGAGGCTGCCCCCGAGAGACTGCGCCTGTCCCATAGCGCCAGCCAATCGACCAGCGCTGTACAGGAGGGCCAGATTACGCCTGTAACGCAGCTTAGCTCATCTTCAAGCTCTTGCAACACTGTCGAGGAACCCGTCATACCACCACTAGCAATGACATCACGCCGCAGGGGCGCCGATACAGCTGCTTACCGCCTACCCACCGACAGCGGTTATCTCTCTTCCAGGATGAGCAAGTCGGCCGTGACTTCAGTAACGGAGATTCCAAAGCCTGTCGCATCCGGCAGTGGCGTCACCTGTTCCATCTTACTCGCCGAGCAAAATGTCTTCCTCTACGGCTTCGACCACGACAACCACTCCCGAGCGGAACAGCGAAGCGGGACGGCGCTCCTTAGAGGCTGCTTGAGACTCAATGTCACCAAGAATGTCAAGCTCAAGGCTGTTCAGCTGAAACTACTCGGCCGCGCGCGCACCGAGTGGCCTGAAGGCATTCCCCCACTCAAGCAGGACCTGTTCGAGGAGGAAAGTCTCAGGACGCAGGTTTTGACATTCTTCAACGCCATGACCGAGGGATGGGAAAGCGAATATGGCAACCAGTGCACATACTCTCTAAAGTCCAGCTCCAACAACTCAAGCAACACAAATCTTGCCCTCCCCGCCGTCCAATCACACCGCGCAGGCCTAACCTCGAAAGAGATGAAGCGGTTATCCCTGCAGACTGTTCAATCGCGCAGCTTTGGTAAGAATGACTACAGCGTTGCATCGGTAACGCAAGCAAAGGGCTACAAGGTCTTTTATCCCGGCACCTACGATTACTCCTTTGAGCTTCCCATCGATTACCATCAGTTGGAGACGGCCAAGCTGCAGTACGGCTCTGTCAAGTGGGAGTTGCATGCTACTGTCGATCGCGCGGGAGCCTTCAAGCCCAATCTCCACGGCGTCAAAGAAGTCAACATTATTCGCTTGCCCGACCAAATGTCGCAAGAAATGTCTGAACCCATCTCTATAAGCAGACAATGGGAGAATCAGCTGCACTACGACATTGTCATCTCCGGCAAGAGCTTCCCCATTGGCTCCAAGATCCCCATCGCCTTCAAGTTGACGCCACTCGACAAGGTGCACATTCACAAGCTGAAGGTCTTTCTCACCGAGTCCACAGAGTACTGGACCAACGACAAGCGCGTCACGCGGAAAGACCCGGGCCGGAAAATATTACTTCTTGAGAAGGTAGCAGGAAAACCTCTCGACTCCCACTGGCGCAACTCCACCGTTCGCACCATCCGCGGCGGCGAGTTGACGCCCGACCAACGGCGCGCGGCAAGGGAAACAGCCCGCATGCGCCGCATCGCAGATGCATCGAGACGGAGAGAGCCTCCCGAGCCCTTACCAGAGCCGACTGATAATATCCTCGGCGAGCTGGAGCTTGGACTCGAAAACATGTGGGGTTCGACCGAGATAGAAGCCAATGTCCAGATCCCGACCTGCGAGATGATGGCTAAGAACAAGGATCTGCGGCTGCATCCGGACTGCAGCTGGAAGAACGTCAACGTCTATCACTGGATCAAGGTCGTAATGCGCATTAGTCGCCTCGACCCTGACGATCCGTCTGGTATCAAACGCCGCCACTTCGAGATTAGTATCGACTCGCCTTTCACCGTCCTCGACTGCCGCGCAACGCAAGCCAACACGTTTCTGCCTTCCTATGCGGGACCTGCTACTCCGCCGGATATGTATCATGCGTCCTGTGGCTGCCCCGACGCCCATATTGTCGCTACAGACGCTTCACCCAGCGCCTCCTCGATAGCACTCGCGCCAGCTGAGCATGAACTGGCTGCCGTCGCCGATGCTCTGCCCACCGCGCCGCGCGCCGCTCACGTCCACCAACCGGCTCATGAACCGACTCATAGCAACACCAGCCCTACACGCGAAGCTGCCGATGCTACTCGTCCCATCCACCTTTTGCGTACACCGAGCTTCAGCCCGCCGGGCTTCGACGACGATACCGCTCCTCCACCGATGCTTGTTGATAGCGGCAGCGACTCGTCTGGTACGCCGGCAATGACGCCACCGCCGACATACGACACCGTGGTGGGCACACCATCTGTTGACGGCATGGCCGACTACTTTGCGCGACTGGCCGACTACGGCTTCGAGGACAATGACTCTGGCTCTGACGGTGACGAGACGCCGCCACGCATTCTAGAGCGCTCGGGGCGTGTCAACGTGGCGCATCCGCGAACGCCCGGCGGACGCATGCCCAGCAGAAGCCTGGAGATTGCACGACCACCGATGGACTTGAACCTCGAGGATTTGGCGAAGCGTCGAAACGCAGCAGCTGCGAAACACGCCAGCTGAGATGTCCTGCGACTTGCATTTTCGTTATCTTGACATTACGCATCTTTTTTGTAGATACCGCGTTAGTTTATTATCATCTATACATCGCAACCCCTCCACAGGGAGGTTACAGAAGCATTGGCCTGGGTATTGGTACATTCGCAAGGGAGCATGAGATTGTATTATAAGGGGGACATGCCGACATAGCTAGAAAGTGACAAGCATTATTCTTGCTGGTATTTTCTGGTTTCCTGTCCGAGAGGGTATTTCAGTCATAATGTACATGATGGCTATATCACGAGAAATAATTTTTTTTTGAATAATGAATTAAAATGCAGAGTAAGCCGTAGCAGTTCAATTAGACTTATAAATTGACAGCAATATGCGCACCCAGCTGCCAAGGCGCTTCTAGTCAGTTACAGATAAATGAAAGTCCTCACACTTAATTGTCTGGTATGCAGTATCCTGTTGTTAGACAAAGCGCCATGTCACAGTTCAACACCGTGCCGCCCTTCCCACTCACTGATACACTCCGGTAATATACATGGGTTTCTAGTCATTTCTTTCTATTTTCTTCCGTATAAATGGCTTGAGAGTTGTCACTCAACAGGAAGGAGAACACTTTTTGCAGCCACGAAGAACACGCTTGCCCGCGGGCAGAATTCGCGGAGTCAAGGAATGGTTTGTCTAGGAACAGTCTCACTAAACTAGGTCTTTTTGTAAAAAAAATCTAAAAGGGTGACCTATTGAACTCTCATAATATACAAGGACTTGTTTGTTGAAAAGGTCTTTACCGTCTATAAAGGTGCGTTGTTGAAAGCTTTATGTTAGACTGTGAATCCTGCTCTCGTGACCCTTCGTTTCTGTGCCAGTGCTCCCCCGATTTCCTTTGATCTACGGTACAGATGGAGTTAATCCTGCTTGGAGGTGACGAGAGGCCTGAACCCGAAGATGATGCCCTCGATGCCCTGCGGGGCGTGCTTCTCGTAGCGCACGCTGTCCATGCTCGTGAGCGCGTGGCCGGTGTAGTTGACGGCCAGCGGGACGTTGGCGTTGGTGGGCTTGCCGAAGGGGCCGTGGACGGCGCCCTTGCTCGTGGTGAACTTGAGCTGGCCGAGCTTGTGGCCGTAGATGAGGTCGACGTTGGTGATGTGCTCGTCGGCGGCGAGCGCGAACTCGTGCGTCTCGACCTCCTCGCGGCCGCACTCGCCGCGGCGCGGGCCCCAGGTCTCGCCGTACTTGACCTGCAGCATGCGGACGTTCTCGTCGGCGCAGAGGTTGACGGCCGTGATCTTGGGGCCGCGCTTGACCACGGGTGCGGCCGCCTTGGCGCTCCACGGCGCGTTCGCCGAGTAGCGCGCGTACGGCCCGCGGAAGACCTCGCGGTCCAGGTTGAGCACGGCGGACGCGGGCAGGTCGCCGCTGCTGGCCATGTGCTTCCAGAGCTCGGCCGGGTTGTGCACGGTGCGGGTCATGTCCTGGTCGTACTGGGCGTACGACTGCAGCGCGAGCGCCTCGCGGTAGCCCTCGCCGTAGTAGGGCATGGACTTGTCCCAGGTGGCCGGCTTGAGCTGCTTGCGGCCCTCCGCGGAGTACTTGTTGACGTGGCCGACGTAGTCGCCGGTGCTGCGCTTGGCGCGCGTCGCGAACTGCTCGACGGCAAAGGTGTACGCGGTGCGCCACGTCACGACCAGCGTCTCGGGCCAGCCCTCGGCCTCGGCGGTCTCGATGGCGGCCTTGAGCAGGGCGAGGTTCTCGTCGGCGGCGCGGCGCTGCACGGACGCGCCGAGGCCGCGCACGGAGAGGCCGGACGACGTGAGCTGGGCGAACTCGGTCTTGAAGTTGCCGTCGATGTACTCCTGCGTGTAGCCCCAGTCCAGGCCGTGCTTGATGCCGTCGGCCAGCAGCGCGACGTGGACCGTGGCGGCCTGCACGAACAGCGGCAGCGCGGGCACGGCGTACTTTTCCATCTGGAACTGCGGGATGCCGGCGCGCACCACGGCGAGGAACGAGTTGTGGTGCATCTGGAGGAAGCGGCCCTGCGCCCGCTTCTCCTCGCCCTGCGCGCTGTTGAACGTGTTGAGCGCCTTGGTGAACTCGTCGGCGTTGCTCTTGAAGCCGCGGAACTGCTCCTTGAGCGTGTCCACGTGGTACTCGCCGATCTTGGTGCCGATCAGGGCCTCGACGCGCGAGCGCAGGCCGTCCCACGGGTCGACGACGGGCGCCGGGAACAGCACCTGGCTGAGGAGCACCATCAGCACGCTGAGGGCGCCGCCCATGATGGGGATAGCCGCGACGCTGACGGCCACGATGGAGACCACCAGCTGGGCGACTTGGTTCTCGTGCGTCAGGTTCAGCCGGAGACCGCCCTGGCCGGCGAAGAACGCGCGCTCTGCCAGCCCGGCGGCAACCTCAAGATCAACTGCCATGGTAGCGGGTCAAGGATGGTGAGGATAGAGGCAGAGATGAGGAGTAGGCGAGTGTATTGGGCTTCTTTGTTGGTTAGAATGCACGAGTTGGATGGACGGCGCGGCCATCATCTGTTTATATACACTTGGTCCGAGGCACGAAGTTGCTGTTCGAGAGACCGTCCATTCCCATTTGATAATATGCCCAATATCGTAATGTTAAAAATCGTATAGTCGCCGGGTACCTGTCACCGAAGTCTGCATTTACCATTCGGCAATCAAGCAGCCTGCCAGAAAGACTTAGCCTCGTGACTGAACGCGCTTGGCATTGAGGCTGTCAACCCGGGATTATGCCTAGGATAGTCCACTCCAATAGTAGTGAAGCTTGCTTAACAACCCATGAAGAAGGCTAGCGCTGTAATTTAATAAACGGCATGCTGTGAAGGGAAAGCGGTTTTTGATTGGCATAAGGTTGAGCCTCGCATAATAGAAACCAGAAGAGCGCGTTCCACGAGCATACCGCTCCTCGGACGTTCGAGTCATGAAATACGTGAATTTGAGAAATCGGTTCCAGTTGTCACGGCTATTGAGCCGATTTTCCGTCTGATCATGGGGCGGTGCTCTCGGCGCCTGGGCGCTTACGACTTGGTGGCTTGGGGCCCTTACGACTGTCTATTCGCGTGGGGCGTTTTCGTACAGAGAAACTTGATAGATTCAGCTCGCCGGAGAAAATATCGGGGGAGGAGAAATCCAAGTGCACCTGTGTCTTGCCACCAGCGCTCGCTTTCTTTAGCGCTGAGCTCGGGAGTATTGGATGAAACTCGCCGATGAGCAGTATTGAATCCGCGCCGCAGTTACGGAAACCCCAGTTCCGCACGGGGTGTGTTGGTTGAGCCCGCTTGGAGTGGCCTGTCTGCAGGACAGCAAGGGGGGCTGTAATACAACTCCGCAATCTGAGCAAGGCGAAGTGGCTCTGGGCAACGCAATACGCGATACTATGGTCTTGGTTCATTCGCTATTTAGCCTATCCCGCGCGCCCGCCTCCACAGCAAGCTCCTGGGGGGCTATATTACGCTTGTCGCTATGCTGACGCAGCTCTCGAGAACCTTCAACACCAGTGCACCCCATTATAAACCGCCACTGGCGATCAATACGTGAATATAGTATAATTAAATTGTAGGGGTTGTTTCTACTTGCTTTCGGTAGTTGGATTGTTGACATTTTCTTGTTTTGCTACTCCGCGGCTCCCGGCTCAAAGCTCAACCTGTGATGGTGCTGTTGACATGTCAGATTTGTAGACTAGCAGCAAGTCGAGTCTGTCGCGCAGTAGGCTATCTGCTTTTAGACTTTTAAGGTTTCTTATGCCATTCAAGATGATTCAAGCGGCTTTTCCTCGCTTTATGCCTCCTCATATTACAGCTTGCTACTGTCTTTTGTTGGTGTTCTAGCCTTGGGTTGTACCCGAGTTGACAGCTCTTGCCACCATGGAAAGGTCCTCGGGGCGTTCTTTGATAGCGTCGCATTGAACTCGGCGTTTCTTTTCCCGAAGAAGGCGGACTTGAACTCTAAATGGTCCCTGGGATATGGTCAGCGTCCATGTGCCAGCGATTCAGCTGTAAAGAAGCGTCCGAGTCGAACGAGAGACATACTTTCCAGCAAACATGTCGTACAGTAGCGGGCTGTCCACCAGGTGAGCCCCCTCAGCCGAGCCCGAGTTTCGCCAGATGAGCTGGCGGTTCAGGTACGCCGCCAATGGGCTCACATTCGCGATGACGTCTTCGGCCAGGGCGATGGCGCGTGGCAGCACGTCCCCGGGCGCATCGACCAGCTCCGCAAAGACCCCGTCAAGCACCTTGGAGTCGGCAGGGTACCTCTTTCCGGTGGTGAGGAGATAGGTGGCATTGCTATACCCGACCATTCGCGGCAAAAAGAACGAGCTGCACGACTCCATGGTAAGGCCGATGCGGGCAAATGGGAAGCCAAATTCAGCGCCGGTCCTTGGTGCAATTCTGAAAGGGGAGAGGGAATGCATGGTCAGTTTAAGCTTCTATTTAGGATACTGAAGGCTTGACGCACCGGATCGCCGCTGCTAGGGTAGATGTCATGCCAATGCCCACCGAAAGGCCATTGTAAGCGACAATGACAGGCTTGGTGCAGTTGAACATGGCCAACGCGAGAGTACCACCGGGGTCTCTCATCTCGCCTATAGACTGGTCTTTGAGGCCGCTCGTGTCCATGCTGAGATCAATACCCGCACTGAATGCCTTGCCTGCACCCGTTACGATGACTGCTTTGACGCGATCATCAACGGCGACCGACTCAAACAACCGGATCAGGTCACTGATCATGCGGCTTGTAATTGCATTGAGCTTCTTGGGGCGGTTCAGGGTAGCTATGATGATGGGTGTCACGCCTGGCGCAGCGTCTGGGTGGTTGCTCACCCGGATCTCACTGTCTGGAGCAGTAGTGTAAGACTCTGGAAGGAGGATTTCGGCACTCATGGTGGTCGGGATTTCTGTTTTCGTGTTCTTTAATACTGAACAAGTATTTCTTACCCCGAGATTCAACACCAGAGCTTCAACAGCTGCTTTTATACACTCTTGCATCCGAGGTTCCCCGCAACGGAGCTTATGTGTAATCCTCCCCGGGCGGATGTGGTGAGGATGGGAAGATCGAGTCTATCATCCCGTCTCGATAGCACAGACATCCTCTTTCAGTACTAGCAAGGAGGTGCGCCACATGTCATGCAGTGAATATGTGCATGTGCCATCCCTTCACAGGAACCCGTCTTGTCCTGTCGTGTACCTCTGTAACAGCTACACGGCAGCCAGTAGTACGGCCTACCAATCGAGAGAGGACCAACTCTGCAACTAGGGAAAGGTAGTATTGGAGATTCGCCACAATAGCCCCTGATGAGGCATGCTACAGTACTCCTGTACAATCGCGAACATCACGCGGGTGAGTCGGCAATTTTGGTGCGTTAGAAGTGCAGCGCTAAAGGCCTATTCCACAGTGGCTCAAAGGATTCTCAGCTGTCTGCCCTCTCTTGAGATTCGGTCCCGGGCTCCCTAAGTTCTGCCTAGGTCCCCGTGGAGCCAGCCGAGTTATTGGGCCGTTCTAACAGTTTGCTTATAGTAGCATTACATAATACCACGTCTTTACCTAGTAGGAGCAAGGTTCCTCAACCCCGGTGGCGGCGCCCGCCAAATGCCTCAGCATGCCCGTGCCCAGTTGCCATGAGCTGGGTGAACCGGAGCAGGAAATGCAGATGCAGAAGTCCCGGTCGGCCCAGCACCACTGCCTCATAGGCACGCAACCATGCGCCTCTTCCGTGGGTGCTCAGGGCTGCTCGTGCCATGCCGCTGACCCTGCGGCAGCGTCGGGGTGCAACTCATGCGCCTTGTTTGAGTTTAGGGACGTGGTTCATCTCAGCGGCCCCCAAAAGGACCCAGTTCACCACGGCCAGCAGCTGAGACCAGAGAAGGGCGGCGAACGAAAGAAGAAATGGGCACCGAGAGTCAGAACTGGGTGTATAACATGTCGGTAAGTTTTCTTGAGAACTACCCTCCAATCTGGCTCATAACCCTGGCCGCATCAACGATGTGTCCGAGGTAATCCTAAGCTAATCGGCGGCGTAAGCAATCGCCGCGTCAAATGCGACGAGGCTCAGCCGGCCTGCAAGAAGTGTACGTATTAACAGCCATCACCTTTCAATTGATTCCGTATATTTATTTCCCGACACCTCCGTATTTTATCTACTAGCGTAGAATAGCCATTGACATTTCTCAGGCACATTGTCGAATAGAGATTGCCTTTGGGCAACAGCACGACACCAAGCTCCATCGTTCTCCCCGGGGCCCCCGAGGCTACGGACAGACGTCGTACAGCAGCTGTCGATTTCTGTGAGCCCGAGTCAAGTACCGCGACGGGATCAAGAGGTGCGGCTGTTTCACTACTTCCGCTCCGAGGTGGCTCCGCAGCTCACCGGCCTGTTCGACCAAGACTTCTGGCGAGAGGATCTGCTTCGAAGCACACAATCACAGCCCATACTGTGGTACGCCTGCAACGCCATCGCCGCTACACACTTGCTGGACCGGGCTCGGAGTGGTGGCACAGAGCCGCGTCCGGCAGACCATGCGTCAGATGCGCTGCCGCTGCAGCCATACTATCAGTACCAGGCCGCCCTCCGGAGCATGAGGGACCTCATCTCCCTCCCATTCGTCACGGATACCACAAAGATCAACATTATTATAGCGAGTCAGCTCTTCATCATCCTAGCAGTGCTCCGCGGCGACAACATGGAGATGATGGCCCATTACAAAAATACGTGCATGTTGGTTGGGTTATGGAAGACATGGGCCGAAACGAGGATACATCGGCGGCTGCACAAACACATCATACAAGCAGCAGACTCTGTCGTCTACACCTGCTTCAGAGCGGACAGCCTATTCCTATTCATGCAGCCACCAGGGTACGAGTACTACTCATACTGGGTGGGCTGCACGCTGCGGCTGCGGGACGACCCCTTCATCTCTCTGACGGAAGCGTACTTTGAGCTGGAGCCGATCTGGAACAACCTTGTCAAGCTGGCTGTGCACCCCGGACCGGAGAATCCAGACTTCATCACAGACGGGAGCGAATTCACGCAGCAGACCATTGATCATTACAAAGAACGCCTCGCGAAGTGGGAGCGGAAACTTGCGCACCTAAGACCACGGTGCTGTGAAAGCCAGGACGCAACACGGCTGGCCGTGCTGCATCTCCGCGCGGCATCCATCAAGATATTACTATATGCGTTCAAGATAGAGGTGTCCGGCCTCTTCTGGGACGCTTACACGGCCGACTTCAGCAGGCTGCTCGACGACGCGAAGCGTCTCATTGAGATGCGCTACGCCGCCGCCGCCGCGCGGACGGAGACGCCGTCCGTCACCGCGGCGGTCGGCGGCACGCCCGGGCTCGCCGGCAGGGTGGTGACGCTCTCGCCCATGACGAACGAGACGCTGCACCTCGTCGCGCGGCTGTGCCGCGACCCCGCCCTGCGCCGCAGGGCGTGCGCGCTGCTCGCGCACGACTACTACCTGGCGCCATCGGTGCACACGCTCGTGTACATGCACCTCGCCGACGCGCAGATTCGTCTCGAGGAGGCCAGGTGGCGGCCGGCGCCGGCACGCCCGGCCGAGGAGGGCCCGGCGCCGTGTGGCTGCAGTAGTGAGCGCGGCTTCGTGTGCAATGGCCACCGCGTGTATCAAACCGCCCTGGACGAAATGACGACGGATGGTGCTGTGCTCCATTTCCGGACGGTTGATGAGTACATCTACACCCAGCCGTGGAGGAAGCTTCGACTCTTATTCGACTTGCAAAAGAGAGTACTCACTAGCTTGGCGGAGCTTTAGTCGCCATAGTAGATACACCGTGTTCGGTAAGTCTGCTGGTTGACAGTGGCTGTATCAGGTAGCCAATTATATGACGCTGTATACCGTAACAGTCAGTTCGAAAGATCAACGGCCTCAAGCCAACGAAAAGAAATTGTTTGGCTCAAGCAGAGCCGCACATATGCCTCTAAAAACACCCTTCACTGCCTGCTGCAGAACATAGGTATACATGTTCGTAAATTTTCTAGCCCGCCTGTTCAGCGTGGTGGCCACAAGTCTGGCGATGAGATGTCTATATATACATGCCTGCGAAGACCCTCCCTCCTTACCCTTCCACCTACACAGCCAGCTTCTCTATGGAGTATGCTTCCACCTTCTGACTGATCATGTGGCCGGCCTCTCGTACACTGCGCTGTACTACCTCGCCTCCGGACACGATCTTCTCCTTTGTCGGCAACAGCTTGACCTTCAGGCCCAGTGGCAACATCCGCGACTCTTGGTTCTGCATCGTTATCGGCTTGCTACCGATCCGTGAGACTTGCCGCCCAGCGCCGCTCTTCTGCATCGCCTGCCCGTACCGAACACCCTCGCTCACAACGCCATTTATGCGAACAGCCTCCTCGATACCCTCGAGAGCAGCCGTGACTTCCAGTCTTAGTGCCGTCAAAAAGTCGCCGGTCTCCGCCTTATCTGCCCATGACATGGAGTCGTTGAATAGCCAACCCCCGGAGCCTATGGCATCCATACAACGGCCAAGCAAATCGGCAATTAGGGCAATGACTCCATCTGGAGGGGAATCGCTGCCTTCTGATTCGGTACTGTCGACATATAGCGACGTCCAGGATCCGCGGACAAGCTCCATGCGAAGAAGGTAGATGAACGCGAGCACCTCTTCCGTACGCATGGTAGTACGAATGGCCTTGACCGTTGTAATAGCAGGCTGGCGCCAGAGTTTGGTGAAAGCGAGCGTCAGTCCGCGGGAGCGACTGCTGGAATCGTCGCCCAGGTAGTGTTCCGTAGCGACAATCTCGCGCTCTATATCATCTAGATCCATCTCATACTTGTCGGCAGATGCATGCGGTTGTTCTTTGAGGAGTTTCGTGCTGTTCATGATTCTTGTATCCGGTATGAGATCCATGCTAAGCATAAGTGCGCGGATCGCGAGGATGAGTTCAACTTCGCCTAGCTTAGTTGCCTGCAAGTAGTTGAGTAGCAATGACATAGACGGCTCTGCGTTAGTAATGCAGCCGATTACATCTGCCGTAATCTTTTTATCATCAACACCGCTCAGCTCTTCCACAAACGCTGAGCGTAAGTTGGAAATGGTGATGTGGCCAGCAACAGTCAGATATGTCATGACATTGCTGTCGGGAAGAACAAGTCTTAAATGTTTGTCGTCGGGGCCGGAAGTGTCGATTGAAAAGACTTGGTTCAGGGCATAAATCACCCACCGCCTATCAACGGCAGCATATTTACTGCCGTCGCGATGCCAGCGCCATTCACCATCCTCTTCAATGTTTGAGTCGGAACCCGTACTCTGTTCATCCGAAGAGTTCATGTGGAACCTCTCACGCAGATGTTCCTCCCACTTATGTAATTCACTATTGGCTAGCAGTTCGTCTGCTACAAGGACCTCGGCTCGATATTCGTCCATGTAAGACTGCGTCAAGGTACCGGGAACTTGGTGGGAGAATTCGACAAAGTTGGAGTGCTTCGCCCTCTTCGTTGTAGCCTCGAGGGTAGTACCGCGGCCGATGGAGTCGATCAATAGCCCATCCTTTCGACGTTTGCCATGACTGCTGGGCGGCTCAACATGGATCGACACCAAGACGTTATCCACCAAAGCTATGACAACATCTTGGCTGCGGACATAGCTTAAAAAGCGACAGCATCGAGGCTTCTGGCTCTCAACCGGCAGCTCGGAAAAGTCTAGGGCTGCCTTTGCGTGCATCGACCGGTACTGGTAGTTGAATAGTGTGATGGTTTCAGGTGAAGATGAGAGGACAAAGGGCCGCAATAGCTTGGTAAAAGTTGTAGCGCCTTCAGTTTCAAATGTGGACTTTGCCTTTGGAATCGCACCAGAGAGGTCGAAAATTGTGAGGGTGTTGTTCTGGAGCTGGAACAGCGTAGCGGACAGAACATCAACCTGATACAACGGTGTATCTTTAATGATGGGGGTAGATGGGATAGGTGAGATATCCAGTGGGATCAGTTTCTGCAAATCAGCGTTGGCGGCCGAGCCTGTCATGGCTGCCAGCACAATGAGGTGTCGGTTCGTCTGCTCCTTGGTAACGCTTCTCGTGACCAGAGCGACCAGTTCAGGTTCTCCAACTGCTTTAGGAAGGGCGCTATAAGCCTCAGGCTTGCTCCTCAAGATGCCATCCGTAAACTCGCTTAAGTGGCCAGAGGCAACATGTTCAATCTCAAAGTCGTTGATTTTGGTAGGAATGACGTCTTGGAGGGCGGCCTTGGCAGTTGTGGCCCAGTTCGTAGACAGCTTCTCGCCACAGAGCGACAGGACCTCCCCCCTTTTGCAGACAAGAATTATTTCACCAATGTTGGATTCTTTGGATAGTGTTGACGCCGAGGTAATGTACTGAACCGGAGAAGTCTTCAAGATTTGCGAGGCTGTCGTTGAGAGAGTTTTGCCATCGGGACTCACCACGTCCTTGAACAGCGTGATTTTCTGTGTCGCATTGTCGCCCATTGCCGCGTATGTGTACCGAGAGACATCGATAGACTCTGCTGTGCGGATACGTATCGAGTATGGTGCGCAGGTGAAGGATTCTTGTGGCGGGATCGGGTAGGAAGTAATTTGTCGCGAGGTTAGAACCTTGGAGTAGAAAGTTAGCATGGAGTTGTGATAGAGACATAGTAATACATACATCGTAGATGCTTGCATTCTCTCCATCAACCCCAATGACGAGCTCAGTTCTCTTTCGCCTCTTGGAGCCATTTCTTTGGCCATATACTTCTCGCGCAACGATGCTGCCTGCGGTGTGGTCGAGGGGCCGTGGCAAGGTCGCCAAGACCAATGGCCTGTGTATTTGGTATTCGGAGGCCATTGCGGTGTTCGTGAAAGGCGAGGGAGATGAAGTCGAGGCTGCCGCAATTGCAGATGCTGTCGAACCCAAGGACTTTTTCTACCTTCAAGATTCTGCCTCTGCAAACCACAGCGCAGATAAAAAAAAAACTGCCAAAGTTAGGAGTGGGGCAAGTCTGCCGGGCGGTCAGTCCTGGATTAGTGGGGTTCAGATCTGCACTTTAACGGTACGTACCTTTCCTCTCAGGCGCGTCGTACTAACTTAGCTGGAACGCGTCCGTTGAGCCAAAGCCTTTTGGACCTGCCTTGGTCAGCGTTGATGCCGGACTTCTCGCAAACAATCCTTCTATGCAGTTCGCTCCGCCAATTCTTCTCCCCTCAGCGTTCTTTCCTCGCCAGCGAGCCCTTCCCCGCCGTCCCAATCCCAGCTTCTACCCCATGGACGACTACGCGTTGCTATAGAAGTGCACCAGTGGAGGAATACCAGCGCCTTCGGGACATCCGCTACGCAGCCGTCTTCCAATGGGAGCCATCGCGGCACTGGCAATGGCTGATGAAGGACTTGGTGATAGCTCTTCGAGGAAGCTTCACCCCTTCTTTGTCAAACCGCCAACCTTTACAAACTCGGAACAGATGACATTCCCAGCGTGCCAGTCGAACAATACGCCCGAGTCGAACCGAGAAAAGACAAACGATCATAGGCTGCCACAACAACCCGACTATATGGATAGCACGCCAACACTGTATCGTCACCCATGGCCAGAAGCTAGTGCATCTTCGGAACAGTTCCAGCAGCCGATACAGCAGCGTATAGTCCGCCAACATGAGCAGCAGTCGATGATGAAATTTATTCATCCACCGCCGCAAGGCATCACGCCCAGCCCGTTTTGCTCGACACCACACGTATCGGCATCGGCGATTGAGGGCCACCCGCACACAACCTCGCTTCCCGCGGCTGCTCATTTGGCCCCTCGTACCCAAACAGGCCAACAAACCGCTTTTGCAGAAACCCCAACAGTTGAACTTTCCATGAATGAAGCTCCAATTCAACAAGAACCCCTATCCTCGGGCCCTTCGCAGATGCTCTCTACTGCTCAAACTCCGCTGCTTCAAAATATCACCAACCAAAGGCCTATAGCAGCAGAAGCGTGTCAACCAAGCCCACCGCCCAAGAAAGTATTGAAAGTCAACTTGAGAACCGGCACCCTCGGTTCGCCGCCAAAACCAAAGCCCTCTAAGCATACTTCAAGAGTCGTTATGATCCGATATGGACGGAACGCCGAAGATCGGAAACGAATCGGCGAAAGGATACGTCAAATACTCTCTGGCCAAGTCCAGATTGAACCTACCACAAACGGTCCGGAGTCCAGACCAAAGAAAAAAATCAAAGGCAACCCGCGGCAAGAGACTTCAAAAACAACACACCCCTTCTTTACGAAAGAAAAGCGTGCCGAACCTCAGCCCAGCAGCGAGAAAAAGAGAAACACGGTTTTCATGTCTACTCCAGTATCACCAAGGAAGCCACGGAGTAGCCTGATGCCTGAAAAAAGACATCCTTTAGGTATGAAGTCTGCTGGTACAAAAGTGCCTGGCGCGAAGCACCCTCTCTGGCCACCACATGGCTGCAGTCACATCCGCGGAACGCAGGATCTGGTCCCTGCAGCTACCACAGGTCCAATCGATCTGCCCAAGAGGAAATTCAAAGGACAACCCGTGTCAATAAATTCGCAGGAGTCCATTCTTGGGCTGCTAAGCAAGCAATTGGATGTACAGACCGTGAGACGGAATCTGTCGAAAAACGACAATCTGTTCACACCCCCTCCAGGCGAACTACGAATTCCGACAAGGCACTTCGAGAGTGGTTGCAAGCTTGCCAGACGTATGCGCTCGGAGATATATTCCAACATGGAGTCATTGACCACGTCAGGAAGAGATATGGAGGAAGATGACTTGGCTCGAGAACCTTCAACACCAGTGCACCCCATTATAAACCGCCACTGGCGATCACTAGCCACGCAACTGTCTGCCTTCGATCGATCAACATGCGAAAGTATCTCTTGGGTTTCCAAGTACGCGCCAGTGGCGGCGGCGGAAGTCCTGCAACCGGGAAAGGAGATTGCTTTCCTGAGGCAATGGCTCGAGATGCTGCGAGTGCAGGGAGTGGAGAGTGCGGGAGACAGTTCTGCAAAATTGAAGGGCGAATCACGAAAGAAGAAGCGCAAGAGCAAGCTCGACGGCTTCGTTGTGGATAGCGAAGATGAGAGTGGTGAAATGTATGAGCTATCAGATTTCGAAGATCGGCCACCAAGCGCGAAACGCCGCTCACGACCTTCAGTGGCGAGAACGCTGGATCTAGCAGGCAAAGACCCATCTACATTAGCCAATACTATCCTCATAAGCGGTCCACAAGGCTGCGGGAAATCGGCCTCCGTATATGCCGTGGCAAAAGAGCTTGGATATGAGGTTTTTGAGATCAACTCCAGTACTCGACGCAGCGGCAAGGATATTTTAGAAAGAGTTGGCGATATGACGCGCAACCATCTTGTCCAGCATCGGACAGACACCACGGACCCTGTGGAAGCAACTGAATCAGAAATCAACTCAGGAAAACAAGGCACAATGACGTCCTTCTTCAGACCGAAGTCGTTTGCACCAAAAAAAACGAAGTACCGGGATAAAGCCCGCGTTAAGGGAGAGTCCGCATCCAGGAACGCTTCGCCCAAGTTACAGAAACAGTCGCTAATCCTTCTGGAGGAGGTTGACATTTTGTTTGAGGAAGATAAGCAGTTCTGGGCAAGTTTGCAATCTTTGATGGCCCAGTCTAAACGGCCGTTTATTCTCACCTGTAACGACGAAAGTGCGGTCCCCATAAACATGCTTAATCTGCACGGTATTTTCCGCTTCTTGCCGCCACCAGAGCATCTCGCTGTGGATACATGCCTCCTCATCGCCGCCAACGAAGGTCATGCCTTGAAACGACATGCAGTACGAGCTCTGTATCGATCCCGAGATCATGACTTGCGCGGGACTATAACGGACCTGCAATTCTGGTGTCAGATTGGCGTTGGAGACCGACGGGGTGGCCACGACTGGTTTTATCTACGCTGGCCTAAAGGAATTGACCTGGATAAACAAGGCCAAGTTGTTCGTGTCATCAGCGAAGACACATACCAGAATGGTATGGGTTGGCTAAGCCGCGATCGGATTGTCGCCGCACCAGACACGCAAGCCATGGAGCAAGAGGCTGCTGAGCAGGCTTGGCAATTTTGGCATCAAGATTTAAGCGATGCGCACGGGAGCAAGGACTTGGCCTCATTAAGTGAAGTCACTTCATCAAATGCTATAAGTCGACGCCGAAGAAAAGATCTTCTTGCAACATATACCGCTTATTACGATATGTTGAGCTCTGCCGATCTCTGTGCAGCAGGCGTACTGGGCTTGGAACTCGACGAGATGCTTGACCCAACCTTGCCGGAAATGCCATTAGTCGCGAGGGACGATTTTACAATTGCTCAAGCTCTACTCGAGGCGGATCCTTTTCAGCCTTATTCCTGCTCCCGGGTCGCGATTTCTTCAGCCTTGTCAACCATGGCACTCGACAATCTCAAAACGTCCCTTATCCGTCTAGTACCCCCAGCTTCCCTCGATGCAAATGAGACGTACAGCGAACAAAAAACAACAATGGTTCTAGAAGACACGCATCATAGGGACAATCACAGGCTGACACGATACGACGTTGCTGTTGCGTTTGATCCTATCGCGGTGTCCCCAAAGGCCGTTGCCAGCATGAGCCTCGATCCTTCTGTGTTTGATCGCACGATGACGTTGATCGTAATGGATGTGGCACCTTGGGTTCGTGGCATAGTACACTACGATGACCAGCTCATGCAGGATAGACAGCGCCTCAGCGAACTCCTTGGTGATGGTGGCAGACGCAAGCGCATGCGGACCACTCGCAGCGCGTACTCTGCCCTCGAAGGCGGTGAGCGTCGCACAACCAGAAAGGAGAAATATTTCGGCAACTGTCTGTCGACTCAGGCAGTCATGCACACTGCGGGACAAGGTTGGCAGCAGGCCTTGCCTTCAGTTGAGAAGCTGACGGAGCTGGAGGATTGCCCAGATAGCAGTCCAATGTCGGAATGAGCATGTTAGCGGCCCAACCCAATTTTTTTCAATACTAGACATAACGCATTTAGGATAAGAAAGACATACATTGCATCACAAGTGGTAGAAATGACTGCTTGAGCCCGTGTTCCTCCAGCCCCTCGTCTTAACTATCATTATGCCCGGCCGCTATCTTCGGCTATAGCCCAGGCTCGGTCTCATCTGGCCCCGAGTGTCTTCACTGGTCCAGCTGCGTAGATCCCTACTTCCACGCTGGGGCTCTCCAAGATAGTGACCCGACTCCTCGCTCTGGGTCGCATACCTTGTCCGTCCGAGGTCATAGCTGGACATGTTGCTCATCTGCTGCTCAACACGGCGGTCCCCATCACGGCCGCGCGACACAGGTCGCTGCTGCCGCTGCCGCTGCTGCTGCTGCTGCTCCTGCTGCACGCTGCTACGCCGCCCGCGGCCGCTGCTCCTCTCCTCCCTCTCAGCAGAGCCGCCGCCGCTCTTGGGCCACAGCTTGTGAGCCACCAGCGCGACGATACCGATGCCGGCCAGCACGCCCGCGGACTTGGAGAGGCCGCTGCCGGCGCCGGGGCTTCTGCTTCTGTGGGCGTGCTCCCGCCGGCGGCGGCGGCTGGGCTGCGCCGCGCCGCGGGACCGCGATCGGGGGGGCGACCGGGGCGATCGGGGTGGGCCGGCGGCGGCGGCCCCGTAGGAGGACGCGGCGGAGGGGGAGCGCGACGTGTAGCGCGTGGTCGAGCCGCGCTCTTCCCTGTGCCGGGAGGCTGCGCGGCGGGATGCAGAGCGAGGCCGGTTCATGGCGACGACACGGTCTGTCGCGAGGGCCGCAAGATCGCGGCAACGTCGTTGGTTGTGGGTTTCTGCGGGCTTAGCTGCATAGGTTTGGCAACGGGGGAGAACTGGCAAGGTTGCTTTTCAATGTTTTTGGAATAGTCGCGGCCGCATCTGTCGATGATGCCTAACCTGCCCCTCAAAGTGAGGCGAACCGCGTGGCGTTTTCTCATACGCGGTACAGGTTTTCAGCTTCCGCTCCTCGGCAGACGCATAGGGGGCCCGTCGCCCTACGTACGATGGGGATTTCGGCGCGTGGGAGACAACGGATGCTTGGGATTTGGTATTTTATTGGTCCTTGGGTATATTGTCTAGTGTTTCCCCGAATCTAAGTGGTCTGCCTTGTTTCTTTGCGAGGGTGTGCACAGTGCCCCTCCGCTCTGCGCAATTGTGCGCCTCCCATGCTCGCTGCAGCATATCTCACCCTTCCTGGAACGTTGTGCGAATGCAGGGCGCCTTTTCCGGCCCATTTGTGCCAAAGCTTGTAGCATGGGTATGCTTGATAGCGACCTCTCAGCCTTTGGCGCTGTCCTCGGCATTCTCTTCTACTCTGGTCCAGCTAGATCACATTTCCTTATTCGCAGTTGCTCCTCGATTCCGAAATAATGCCGTAAATAATGCCGTAATAGATGCGAATCGTCTTCCTCCGCTGGGGGGCCCAACTCGAGTGCAGACTTGTCATGCGATTCTATTTGGCGGCGCTGGGTTCGTCGGCTGATGTGCCACGCAGCTCCCACAGGGCGGGCGCTGTTGCTGCAAAGCCTGACCGCTTGTTCGTCTTCTTCCTCCACCTTTGCGTACTCTTGGTCTTTCCCTCACACCATGATGAAAGCCGCCTCCTCCATCTGCAGCGCGAGGGCGTCGTCGTCGTCAAGCTTCACGCTGTCGTCGTACCACGGCGTCGTCTCCGGGCTGCTCGCATTGCTCGGTGCCCAAGCCTCGTCCTTGCGGTGAGACGCTAGGTGGTAGCCATTGCTTCGCTTCGGTCGGCGAGGGGCGGGCGGAGTGCCTGGCGAGAGCTGGCCCGAGACGGGCGACATGGGTGACATGGCCTGCGGCAGCTTGGCGACCTTGTATGACACGGCAAATATCTGCTCATTGACGAGTTTTGGCGGCTGCCCGCAAGGCTGGGAGAAGATGGCCAGCTCCGGGCCGAGCACATCTTGGTAGAGAAAGGGGACCGGCATGTCTGTCAAGTCGGAGTATTGCATGGTAATGTTGAACTGTTGTAGCTCTTGTTGGCTGGCCTCGATAAGCCAGGAGTCGTCGGTTGCTGTTAGGAACCCTGTGACAAAGTATCCCTGTCGAGCCATACATTGCTCCAATAGAGCCCGCACATCTCTGGAGTAGTCGTCGCTTTTCATCAGATTATGGAATGCATTGTCGGGATCCGGCAAAAGATAGCGCTTGACCAAACGGCACTCCAGGAGGATAGTCAGCTCCTCTCTGTGCATTCCCTGAAAGTCCAGCAGCCGCGATACTTGCGGCGCAACGCCTTGGTTTCTGGCAATGGACATGAAATCCGTGAGCCTGATGGGCGCCGAGCATTTAGGTATGGCCATGGCAAGGGTGCTGTCCGCGCCGTTGCCGATAAACGGGGCAGCGGCCATCAAAGGCGACGTCTTTGAGGCGACGACTCTGCATAATAGGTTCGAAGCCTCCGTCGCCGGGATGGCCTCTTGCAGAAGGACGAACTTGGCGTGAGTCATGCTGTCTTGGAATTGTTATAGATTGTAGGAGACGGATCCATCTGTATATCGGTGTGCTTGTATTTGTGTTTCTTTATCGCTGTCAAGTCGCGGATACCCTTGACACGACTCCAGCCCAAGTGTTATTGGGTGTTGTGGCTTGGCAGAGGAAGTAGTAGGCCGCCGCCCTGACAACAATGGTTCATGGGGAGCAAAGTTGTGTTTCTCCTTTAGAGGCTGCAGGAACAGCAAAGGCGCCCACTCCTATTAATGCGAATTCGCAGACACAAAAAAGCATTGGGCACAGGTGCGCCGCGGAGCCAACCGAGATCATAGAACGGAGTTGATTGCGGCTAGAATCAGGGAAACAGCCTCAGTGGAGAGGTGTGAAGGGAACTGAGGAACCCTTCACCCCTCCCCTCTGGGAGGGAAGCGCAGCCTGTGGACAGGTACGGCTGCTCACGCACCTGCTGCAGCAGAGAGGTAGAGAGCCGCGGGCAGACCACCCTCAGAGTCAAGTCATTGCTCGCGGTACGCCCTCGATGGCCGACCGATGGAACAAGCCCCGACCTCCGTGTGAGGGTCCACGCCGCAACGTGGTTGGCTGGCGCGTGGGGAAGCTCGAATGGATGGACGGATTGGCACCTTCGCCTGCGGTGTGTGTGCTGTGGGAGAGCCTGTTGGGTCATTCGTGTAGGCGGCCAGATTCCGCACCGGCCTTGGGGCCCTGGTGGGCGGCGCTGGCTGTCAGCGCTGGGCATTCCTTGAGTCGCACGCAACTGGACGGCGAGCCTGCAGGCATCAACCTTGCAGGCTGCCATGTCATGGGTACTGGCGCGCGGCGGGCTGGGCCACGGACTTTGTGGGGGGAAGGAGAGAACACAGGACGATGACCTGAGAGGAAGGGCAGCACTATATCGCTCGAATGCTGCTGTTTACAGGTTAGCGGCCATCGAGGCATTCAGCTCTGACTACTCGGACTGATCTCGTATATCGGGCCAGCTGAGCCCTACCGAGACCAGACACATCGACAGAGGGCAATCAGTCAGAAATTCAACGCCTGCGGAAGCTCTGTTCTTGAAGGGTTTCGCAGGTCGAGGCTGCTGGGTAGATGCGACTGTAAATCGACGTGCAATTGCAGGTGCAGTGGGGAGACATAAATTCCGTCCGGTTCGTAAGGCATTTTGTATAGTAAACCGTACTGAACTTTTATCACCCCACTGTAGTTCTTAGGTACATAGGAGCAAAGTGCCGTATAAGCTCGAGTAGACAGGAAAACTGCCCAACAGTTGGAACCCCTCATTCCACCTCCTCCTACCGTGACGCCGGGTCGCCGCTCCCGGGTTTCATCAGGCGTCCGTGGCCGCGGGCGCAAGGAAGTATTGCCCAAGAGTGCTGCCCTCTGCTTAGGGACTAAGCTTCAGCCTCACCGGCTTGCGCAAGTGCGCATTTGGATTGCAGTATCGCGCAGGAGCCGGGCGCACTCGGATTGGGGTTGCATTTGGCGCTCGAAACATGCCAGCAGTAGCCTCGTGGCTCGGATGGCAGCTGAGAACGCCACCAGCGAAATCTCGTGCGGTTCACAAGTGCCGCGCCGGCGTGTTGCTCCTGTACACCAGTTGGCCGACGGGCAAGGCAAGGAACCGCTGTCGACGCCCTCGCAGCCGGGGTGAGTGGTCGCTGCTAAAAGGCTCGCATCGCCGTGCATGTAGATCTACTTGGCCAACATCCTGGGATAGGGCCATCCTGTGGAGTCTTGTGTGGTTGGAAAAGCAAGTTCGTCTCGCCGCGCATCTACCAGACGAGGCCCAGCCTGGTGTTATTACGCAGCCTTCTTCGTCTGGCTGTCTCTGAGCCAGCCAAACTTCTCACGGCGCACGCCATGGCTTGCCTCCCTGTCCTGCGAATCCCGCGGCGTGAGAGTCGTCCGCCGCTGGTCGCCCTGTCGCACCCTCAGCCCTCCGCACTGGCCCGGCCGTGATGTCTGGCATCGATGGGCTGTTCCAGCCCGGGCGGAACCCTGGCCAGCCCCCAGTGCTCGATCCGGTAATTTTTGGCGGATTCAAGGGAGCTGGGACGATGTTGACTTGTCGGGGTGGACTCCAGTCAACAGTTGAGTAATTGGCATCGGTATAGTACCCTGGGTAATTCACCGATTCTCCGTGCCCTGCGAATATGCCGCTTAGGCAAGCTGCCGTCAGACTGCGATCAAGAACCGCTTTTACACGTAGCATCACACGATAGCGTTTATATTGAAGTCTAATAATTCTCCATTGTGACACGGCGTGTGTAGTCCCTGCTACGTGCCATCAGCGCGCCACCAGCAAACAAATTTTCGAGTCGATTTGGCGATTACAAGCCACAGAGAGTCATTTGTGAGGGGGGGTTCGCGGCCGTGGCCATACGTCGTTGACGATGTTTTACGTGCCCTCCCCAGGCCTCGGGCAACTGATTATTTTGTCATAGCATTGTTCTACAAGAACAACCACACGCCTCGCGCCCCCGAGCGCGATGATCGGATCCGTTCCGCCATGCCCACACCTCGAGCCTGGACACCAAAAGCCGGCATATGAGGATATGTGGGAAGCTCTTCAGCTGAGGCCTTCGATACCCTCACGAGGCGGATTTGCTTGGCACCTTGGGGCCTGGGGCCCGCTCAGTATCCCTCGCCTGCTCTGCTCTCACCTGGCCAAAATGGTGCTCACGCAACGCCTTCCGCCCGCCCCGGCTTCGCATGATGCGCCGGCGGCGTGTGCATCTGGGCTGGGGGGTGGCCGTCGCGCCCAGTCGCAGATTTAGCGCTCCCTGGGGGCACCCATGCTTGGAGGCGGAAAAGGAACAAGACTAGAAACAGAAGCTGGCCAATGCCCCAGCTCCATTCCCCCTGCTGGCGGTCTCGTTAACCGTACAAGGCTAGGTCCAGTTGTGGCTTGCGGCTGGTTAGATGTCTGGTGCAGCGCAGTGCGTACAAAGCAGGGATACGGCGATGAGCTTTATTTTGCCGGCCGGCAGGGCAGATTTGATACATCTGATCAGTCACCTTGGTGGCCTAGCCGGCGACAAGCACATCGCCGACGTGCGGAGAATTGCTCGCTCTGAGCAAATGTACTGTAACAGGAACATGTGGAAGGCTACTACAGTGTTTGTTTAATATCTAGAACTGATTTACCAATTCAGGTTTAACATCTTAATTGAACCCGTCCAAGGATTTACAAGGTTCTGTATATGAGAACACAGGTTCCGTTCCCCGCGCCTAGTAGAGCATCGGCAGATTTTCTCTTGCCCACATGCTAGCCTCCAGACTTCAATAGTGATACCGCTTAGATCAGATGCTCCATCCGGGGCATCTACTGCTTCCTTATAGATGTTAGTCCGAACCTGTCGTACAAGGCGGGCAGGGCCAGCGGGGGACAAATGACTAGTCAACAACTTGTAAGACGAACTATGATGTAACAAGTAAGATGAGGACACTGACTTGGAGGGACAAGAATCAATAGATTGAATAATAAGACGGTGTTATGTAGATACCATAGTTATTAGGACATGGCTAGCCTGTTGTGTCACTCTATCACTGGGAAGTGTACGGCGGCATGTGCTTTCTACCTGTTTCCAGGCAGCCACGTCACGTAATAATATTGAGAAAGGCAGCCATACAAGTATTCAGTTGGGCATCGCGCTTTTTCGTGCTCTTTGTGGAGAGCCGTCTGATACGCCACGAATGAACGAAATCCCACACCTGCTGGCTACACCTGAGCTACCAGGATGCCTCGACTGGCGAGGCAGAATTCCTTCACACGTGCCATTCCTCGTCTGTCCATGGCGTCACGCAATGCAACGCGGTCACGCCACTGGCTACTTCGTACACTGCTTTCAGCATCTGCAGCACGAGAGATGCAACGTGCCTGAGCGCGCTAGCGACGCGCTCAGTCGCGCAGCCTCGACATGCCAACCCCGTCAAACAGCGGCATCAGAAAGGCGTCCAGCCTCTCGTCCCTGCGCACGAGGT
Organism: Cordyceps pruinosa; assembly: GCA_003025255.1. NCBI lineage: Eukaryota > Fungi > Ascomycota > Sordariomycetes > Hypocreales > Cordycipitaceae > Cordyceps > Cordyceps pruinosa. Next base: position 25,952 of record LUFD01001064.1, on the reverse strand, counting down.
CGTTGAACTCGCGCAGCGCCTGGACGTCGACGTCCAGCTCGTACTCGCTCCGCTCGCGGTTCTTGACGCCCGCCGCCCAGGGGTTCTCGTCGCTGTCGTTGGCGACGAGGCCGCGCCGGAGAATGTTGTCGGCGAGGATGACGCCGCCCTTGCGCAGGAGGCGCGCAGAGCCCGCGCCGGGCTGCGACTTGTCGAGGATGGTGCGCAGATACGACGGGTAGCCGCTCTTCTGCGCGTCGATGAAGATGAGATCATAGGGTTCGTCGGGGCTGAGCTGAGCCAGGCTGCCAAGACGATTAGTGCTCACTTTCCGCACGGTAGGTTTTGCGGTCAAACGTACGTCTCGAGGGCGTCGCCTTGAACGACCTCGACATTCTTGATGCCGTTGTCCTCGAAAGCCTTGCGAGCCGCGTCGGCATACTCGGCCTTGAACTCGAGCGTCGTGACCCTGCCATCGTTGCCGACGGCGTGCGCCCACACCATCGCGGAATAGCCTACGAAGGCGCCGATTTCGAGTACGCGCTTTGCTCCGACGAGGCGAGCAAAGAAGGTCTGGAACTGCCCTTGCAGATTGGAGATCATGTAGTCCATGCGCGGGTGGTTCGCGACGATGTGGGCGTGATAGTCGGTGACATGCTTCGGCAGCGCCTCGGAGTGGGCGGTCGCGTAGTCCATGACACTCGCGGTGACATTGTCGTTGGCGTACAGAGCGTTGGTACTGGCTGACTTCATGATGTCGGTTATCTTGGTGATGGAAAAACACCGTCCCGCGATGGTTGTTGTTGGCAGGTGAGTCCTGCTTTATGCTGTCGGCGCTAAGCGCACATCGCCGAGCAACCCCGCGTACGCAGTTCACAGTGATAACGACCATTGATGAGTCAACGCAAACAACTAACTACCAAGCGGTTGGATTGGAGAATCGCGCACGACATTAAGTGGCGGAGCGCCCGCTACGACCCAGGTGCTATATCTCCGAAATAGCCGACGGCGGGGAAGCAGAGTATGCTTCATGAATATGTGTACAACTTCGGCCATCAGTTCCTATGCTGCACTACGGACATTCAACAGTATGTACGATACTTGCTGACTTTTCGTGAAGGGAAATTATTTTGCATCTTCCAGGGCATTCTTGTTTCGCAATCTTATTCGAGCGACCACCTTGCTCTCTCTCTAGACGCATAGCATTCGTACAGGGAAAGATTCTTCACCCACATCAGATTCTTTCCGGAACTATTACCTCTAGCAAGTACATCATCCATTCAGCGCCAAAGAATATTCACCAGGTCATCACACGTCTTCACAAGACCTGGGCCCTGGGCCGAAGGATCACGGAGGCGCAGAAGTCGCTCGGCTTCCTCTCGCAGCTCAAGGGCCTCAGCTCCCCCCTCGGGCTCTTGACGAAGCGCCTCAGATAGCTTAAATATGCACCTGGCGCGCTCTTCCAACAGTAGAGCCTTGCGCCTATCTGTTGCAAGTTTGGCATCTCGGAGATGCTCAATCGCGGCCTCAAGCTTGCCCTGGTCGAGGGCTGCGCAGCCCATCCTGTATATGCACGCAGCATTGAAGGGGTCTGTCTGTTGTTGATCTCCCTTTGTCCACAACTTTTGCGCTTCCATAAAGTGAGCTTAGGCGGCTTCTAGATGGCCATCATGACGGCTAAGTGTGCCCAGGGCAAAGCGCGTACTGCGTGCCTCCATTAGTGTGTGCTATTAAAGCGAACCAGCACGCAGAAAAGGAAGGGGATAGACGTACTAGGCTGCCATGGCCCAGTTGCATGGCTCGGTATTTTCAATCTGAGCGATCGCCTCGGAGAGAATACCTCGTGCGCGCTCACGCTCGCCTGCCCAAATAAGTGTTGTGCCCATACTCTTCTTCAAGACGGCAGGCCACACCCCTGGCTCATCATTTTGCATAGACCACTCCAGCCAATGGTCGCGAGCACGTTCGTACCACTGTATAGCCTCCGGGAAATCGTTTGCCGTCGCAATTCCATTAGCCGCATTCTCAGCTGCCCAAGCTGACTCCCGGTTGTTAAAGGGGACGGCGCGAGATCGAATCTCATACGATTTGCGCAGCCACTCAACCCCCTCAACGGGCTTGCCCAAACGTACAAGCAGCTGTCATTTGTGTAATGTGAGGGATCCTTGCAAATTGGCGGTTTCGTCTTCAGTTGGCAAAGTTCCCAAGGCCATTGTGTTGGCTTTGATGAGGTCCTCCAACTCGGAGTACGCATTGATCTCATTAAGATAACTGCGTGAAAGATTAGCTCCCATGTTCTGCAAATAAAGCGAGACCCAATCAGCATACCGTTGACAAGCATGATTGAGTTCACAGTGTGGTTGGGTGGCTTTAGACTCCCCGTTTCTCTCTATTTCGCTGCGAAAACTGTCCTTGAGGCTGAGGATATGCTCAAGAAGTTCTGCGCACTTCTTCCACGCGAGATACATCTGTGCTGAGGCAGTATCACGTCAGGGAAATGCATGTGAAATGCGAGCAGCAGTGTCATTAAATGCCCTTTGTCTCTTTTCCCGCAACATGAAGCTTCCAAAGGCTGTCTGAACGGTCTGGTGAATTGACATGGTCTGTGTTTCCTTGTCTGCGGATATCAGCGCGCTAGCAACCGGAGCTTCCCTTGCGCGGCAGAATCTGCACGTTGAATATGTAAGTTAACGACTGTATCAACGGTGACTGTACTTCAAAGACCTACCTCTGCCCGTCCGCACAGAAGCTGAGCGACTCTGGCAGGTCAGCCATCGACTGAGGCGCGAAAATAGACTCGGGGATGCTCTTTGGAGAGAGAAACGACAGAATTCCTAGCAGAAAAAAGCTGTCTGCGTCCAACGACTCAAAGTTCAAGTTGGAGTTCAAGTTGGAGGGAGCATTTTCAGCGTTGATTTCCAACGTGCCTTGGATCTTGGCTGGCTGCGGCTGCATTGCCTCTTTGCCGTCGCTTGGGGTACTGCCTGCCATAGAAAAATATGGGTGCTTTCAATAATAATGTAGTTTGTTCGGTAGCTTGTAGAAATGCCAGAATCGCGATGTAGTCCTTGAGATGTCGCCTCTTCGGACAGTCGGCTGGTCCTTTGTGCCATCTTTCTAGTTCCAGGCCTGTGGCGACCTTAGTTGAGGGCGCAATTGCCAGCGCATATAGTCATGAATGAAATGTAGCTTACGTATCGTCTTTGTAACACGACATTAGCCTGCTCCGCATGCGCGCTGTGGCTGATTTCTGTTTGGGGGTGTGCGTAGTGGTCGTGCGCGTATGCAATCTCTCGTCTACAGTCGTAGAGACACCACTTGGCAGGCAGCGTGAAAACACAGGTACATGCGTCCGTGTAGCGTAATATAAAATGACACTTCCGCATACCTCATGACTTATTCTCTCACAGCATGTTTCAATTCACCATGCCGCGGTTGACAGGTCATGGCGCAACAAACATGCGGCCCTATATCCAGTAATGCCATATGACCTTCCGCAGCTCAGATTAATATGTCGGTCGAAGGCTACAATCTAGGTGGATTTAGACGCAAATACATCATACAGAGGCGGTTGCCTCGGCGGAAATGTTGCCTCCCAGGCGCTCTGGACTTTGATCAGCACGGCTTCCTGATGTCCTGAAGCAACTGCACCCATGCCAAACAGACGGCCATTAAATTACAGATATCCCAGTGGCATCCCGGCAATTCGATAGCCTTCTCAGAATCATGGTTAGCACATTCCCAAGTTGCCTAGTCTGGTCAATAAAGAGCACAAACCGCTTGCACAAGCTATGACGGGCATCGGACTCTCCGCAGGGCCAACAATGACGTCAATGTCGTAATCCCTCAGGACTTTATTGATTCCCTCATCCCTTCCAGTCTTTCGGGCGTGAAGCAGGGCTGCTTCTAGCTCCTCCGGGGTAGATTCATGCGCAAGAGCCTTTTCAAGCCGATTTTGTGACGGATGGACTAGAACTTGTTAGGAGTGGTTATTTAGGCGATGGGCGATCATTTACGCGGTGGCAGTTCTGTGTCAGCGTGGTCTCGGTTGTACTGGACCAATTCCTTAAGGCTGCTGATGTGCGAAGAGTCCAATCCGCTAAGATAGGCTTCGAAATCTTTCTTGAAATGGCCGGCTGAATCTCACAATGAGCATGAATGTCGAATAGATATGCAAACGGCTGCAATTTGGTGAATAAACTTACTGAAAAGCTTTCTGTGAGCCGGTTCCCCGTCCATGCTGAGCGCATTTGGGAGAACCAAGGGAACGAAATTGTGGAAAGACTTTGCCTGGCTCTAAATGCGAGTATATGCAACTTTAAACGCTTCTCTCTGTTAACGGATTAGATAAATATCGTCGGATTTATCACAGATCACGAGTCTTATCAGGTCTGCAAGATCTAACACGCTCTTTGTTATTGGTCCTGCCGAGTCAGTAAGTGACGAAATTGGGACTATGGCTTGTTGAGACATCAGGCCAATTGTTGGCTTAATTGTGTATAGAGCCGCCTTTGAAGCCGGGGAGATGAGGGACGCCGCCGTCTCGGTCCCGATGGATATAGGTGCTAGACCTGGGCTGACGGCGATGGCAGAGCCTGATGATGAGCCGCCGGGGTTCTACGGGGAGAAGGGCTTAGAATCTGTGAGCTGTTGGTCGAGTGTTACCAACTTACGCTGTGTCCCCCAGGGGTGTCATCTTCCTGGACACCGCCCCGCGCATATGTCGATTGACTTTGCCCTCCAACGGCGGACCAGCCGCATACTGCGTCCTCACCCCTATGATATCCTTAGTCTATGTTGAAAGGAGGCGAATTAGTGCATTATCAATCGTACTTGAAATAACTTAACTCCTGGGAATGAAAGTTAGGTATTATGAAGCCGGCCCTCGTTCTTTCGTAGGGCTCTTGCCGAAAGATTTGCCTTTCCGAGAATGATGGCACCAGCCTCAATTAGCTACGTGTAATTGTTAGCTCCCAATCATTCGCCGTAAGCTAGCCAACGCAAGAAAAGCTCCCTACTCTTTCAACGATGTCGGCGCTCTTTTTCGGTCGGGAGCCGACCAATGCAAAACTGCCCGCCGTAGTATCCGTTCCCATATCTGGGTGTGTCGCAATATTATCCTGTTAAGCCCTAGCATTGGCATGGTATAAAGGACGGCATACTGCGCGAAATCCATACCTTGATTAAAATCGGGATGCCATGCATACTTGATCGCACCTTGCCCTGGGCTCGTTCATGGTCAAGCTTGGCCGCTGTCTCGAGCAACAGTTGCTTTGGTGGAGTGCTGATGACGGCGCGAAGGTAGCCATTGTACGTTTGGATGCGCTCGAAATAAATCTGAACTAAATGTAGGCTGGTTACACTAGAATGCTGCAAAAGCTCTTGTATTTCTGAAGCGGTAGCGGTAAGGGGGTCCATCGTGGCTAGTATCATGGGTTCAGTCATGATTGATGTTGGTGTTGGGAGGGCAACTGAACAATAATACTGCCACGAAAAAGAGGAGTACCTGAAGCGAGGTTGAAATTCACTGGAAATAAGTTAGCGTATAATTTGTTTTTGTTCTTCCCTTGAATTTAAATACAGGGAAACGGGGGGGGAGGGGTGCTGGTGAAATGCAACGAGGTATTCCTCACCGGCGGGGCAAACAGAAAGCTGCTGCAGGCAGTGACTCGCTTCTGCAAACAACAAAGGAGACGTAGAGGATCATCAGTGGGGCTATGAATAAGAAAAACAATAATGAATTATGCAGGAATATGAAGGTGAGTTGGCAGCTCAACCCCTCGCCCCGGTCCACCTCCAGCCTCCAGCATGAGGAAGTAGTGTAACTTCAATCCCTTTCACATTCAGCTCAGATTCCCCTCACTTCAGCCCAATATCAGCCTAATCCTTTGTTTGTCGCGGCCCACCTGTATTCCATCACCCCCCACGGCGTGCCGTCAGAAAGCTTTTGCACGCCCAGCCCGGCACTTGCGAAGAACGAGGGCAAAACTCGACTGGTACGCAGAGAAGATACTCTGATAAATAAGTAGCTCTGTCAGTTGAAGAAACGGTTCCGCTGCGGTCGACCGAGTTTTCCGTAACTCTGACCCTTTACGTGCCCATGTTGTGTCGTTGCTGGTGCTAAGCCTTGCTGTCATCCGCAGCGCGAGGGGTTCTATGATCGCAAGGTCTTGCATGCAGCACTGCTAATCACTACCCATATCGGACAGATATGAAATTCATCTATTAATACGACAGACTTTCAACACTTTAACGTACTTGATAACAAGAATCGTTTTGCGTAGGCTGAATGTGGCTCAAGCCAGATGAGTGGTGTTAAAGAGCCGGTTTCCAGTATCAGTGCCCTTAGTCCCTGTAAACTTATTACTCGAGACACGCAGTGTTACAAACTTGACCTCGTACTGTTCCATCAAAGCTCGCAGAAGATGGCCATCAGCCAGTGTGTCCTCTTGCACTACTCCCGCCACGACCACAATATTGATGAGGTCATGCTCGAGCTGGGCGAGATGGCGTAAGAAACCCGCGATGCTTCTGCCGCTATTGACCACCGAATCGACAAGAATCAGGTTCCTTTTCTCATGCAGATGGTGATTCTTGATGTCTTCAGGACGAACAGCATGGAAAAACATGGCGCGCGGAAACACCTCATTGATACCGAAGGCCATGGGCTCCCCGCCTCGCATCAGTGCAACAATGATGGTCTGGGGCTCATGCGCGAGGCAGAACCCGGCAGTTTGGTGGCCTTGCACATGCGACACACAGAACTCCTCAAGACCAATGACTTCTGTGAGAAACTCTAGCGCCAAGAACTTGCCAACCTCCTCATGAGCCTTCCTCAGCGAGACTCCGGTTACGGAAGCATCTCGAGTCCGAGACATAAGTAGTTTTGCTGCGCCGGTATCGGTAGCACGGATCACAGCACAGCCGTAACCAGACTTTGAGTTGGATGTCGGGGCAGCTACCACTGGCTGGTGGCGACACAGGATCTCGTCCACAAAATCAGGATCAGAGAGTGCCAGTACTGGTAGCAACCTGGAGTTTAACCGTGGGGCAGCGTGCGGCGGGAGCAGCACTTGGCGAGAACAGAATCCACGGGTGTCGACAGCCTCACGAAGGGCAGTCTCCATGCTGCGACTTCGATATCGCGCATCGCCAGAGACGATCATGGACTTGTCAGCAGCTTCGAGCATTGGCAAGTCAAGAGGGCTATCCCCAAACGCCCAAACATAGAGGCCAAATCGCTCTCGGAGACTGGAGACAACCTGTGCTTTCACTGCTGGGGTCATCACGACCCGATCAATGATCCGGCAACCGCCAATGACTCTGATGTCGTGGCGAAAACCAGCCTGTTCAAGCACCAACTGCCAGACGCGTGGAATTCCGCAGGTCAGTACCACAACGCGCATGTGGCCACGACTGCAAACTAGCCGAAAGAGAGTGATGAACTCGGGATGCATTGTGATAGATGAGGCGACCTCCCCGCACAGTGCCTCAAACTCTGTCTCGTCCGCAGCTTCCTCGTATAAGAGTACTGCCTGGTGAAATGCAGCCTCGGAATAGCCGAGAGGGCTGCTGAAGAGGCTCTTCAGCGGGCAAGTACTTGACATCTCCCGACAAGAGTCATTTGCAGCTTGCCAGAACAGGGAACCGGCATCCTCGCCTGCCAGAGTCTTATCTGCATCCACAACCAACACAGTTTCTGCCGACTGCTCGCCCACAAGTGCCACTTCGACTTTGGCAGTAACAAGGGCAAGGTTGCAGCTCGTGCGCGTCCGTTCAAAATGGCGAACCAACTTCAGCGTATAGGGAAGTGGGTCAGAGTCTCGCGGAATGGTTGAGAACAATATGCAATGCTGTCTGCAGAGATCACGGAGGAGGTTGACCTCAGCTCGTTGCCACCGCTGTAGGTGTGCAGCGGACACTGGCGGGCGACGGCGGCGATTGTCTCCTGACCGCCGTTTGAGGATGGCGGGCACAGATACATCCAAGTAGATGATGTGTGTATATACGTGGAAGTCGCTTGCAGTGGCCACGGGATCGCCTTCAGATTCGCCCTCTGCCCAAAACATGTAATGGCCAACAACCAAGGCGGCGTGGTTACGCGCCAGGCACTCTTCCGCCACACCGGTGATTGCCCGCTCTCTTACAACGCGCTTTTCCGCTGCATCAAGTTTTGCAAAGGCAGCAAGACCTCCCCTGACTTGAGTGGCGATGAGCTCGGATCCTTCGTAGAAAGCGAAGCGATCCCCCTCAAGCTGGAGCTTTATCTGGTTCATCAAGGTAGACTTGCCAGACCCCGGAAGGCCATACAAACCGATAACCATCGGTTTGTTGTCGGAGGTTCGGCCAGATCCAACCTCGGTAGCGACAGAAGCGGTAGAAACACGCGAAGCGGAAGTTCGGGCGGCCATGTTGATGGTGCTGTATGAGAGATGACAAGTAGAGGGGCGTAGGCTTTTTGGAATGGGAAAAGGTAGCTTGGGAAGGATGCAAAGGATGTCGTATCGCTGTCTATTAAATACCGATGAAATCTTGGTCAAAACCAGCAGCCTTCGCATCTTGTAACTGATACCGGTGTGTGCGGGTGCAGTAGTGGTAGGCCCTGCGTTTGGTGAGACCTCGGTGAGCGATGGTTTATGGGAGGAGTGGCCAGAACCGTCTCAGCCGGAAGCACGCTCGTTCAAATTCGGATGGATTCAGGCCGTGGCGAGAGGCCACCTCGCCAATCTTCTTCTTCCTGGCTGGATTTATCACCTCCCGTACCTTGCTGGCATTTCCACAGCGGCAGGTCTTGGCAGCCACACGGTAGAACAGCCAGCGCGACGTATATTTCGAAATCATGTAGGCGTAGATGAAAACGTGAGGTATCGGTTTGAATGGCGGCACGTTCTGAAGCGGGTAGCCATCATGGATTGCGCGGCTCAGGATGTAAAAGACGTCGGCAGTCTCGCTCAGGTTTTGTAGCCCGGTGAGAGCTTCGCGCCGCTCCAGGAGCTCCTCGCGCAAACGGTCCCGATACCAGCTAGGTGCTTGGCCTGGAAGACGCAGAAATCGGTGCCAGCGGAGAAGTAGCAGGCTCGGCATTGTGGCAGAAACTATGCAGCGAGGTAGATGCCCGGAAGAACGCTCTGATGTCTTCCGTCGAATGGGCAAGAGGTTTCGCAGGCGAATTGAGCTTTGGAACAATGTCGACCAATTATTCCCCGTTTCGAGGAGCTTCGTATCCGTACCTGATCAGCGCTCGGATAAGCTCTTATCGGTATCCCGCCTATCATGCCTGAAAGGGGTTAGAGTATTCTGGACCCTTATTGTCTTACAGTCAACGGCCCGTGATTTCACGTCATCAAACTTACAAGCTGTCATACTTGCAAACTGTTGAAGGCATGACGCAACCGTACGACCCTACGCTCAGATTACCGCGCATTCTGTGCCTCCACGGCGGCGGCACGAACGCCAACATCTTCAAGATCCAATGCCGCAAGATCGCCGAGGACCTCAAAGCCGAGTACCGCCTGGTCTACGTGGAGGCGCCGTTCCCGTCCGAGCCGGGCCCGGACGTCGTCCAGGTCTTCGCCAAGAGCGGCCCCTTCAAGCGATGGCTGCGCTTCGGGCCTGGCCACCCGGACATCACGCCGCAGGCCGCCGTCGCGCGGCTGGACCAGGCCATCGAGGCCGCCATGGCCGACGACGACGAGCGCGGCGGGTGCGGCGCCTGGACGGCGCTGCTCGGCTTCAGCCAGGGCGCCAAGCTGTGCGCCAGCCTGCTGTACCGGCAGCAGACGCGGGCCGCGGAGGCCGTGGGGGCGACGGACCGGCTGCCGCGCTTCCGCTTCGGCGTGCTGCTCGCGGGCCGCGGCCCGCTCGTGTCGCTGGAGCCCGAGAGGGTGCTGAATGAGTCGCTGCCGAGCGCGGCCGACTTCTCGTCGACCAAGGAGAAGGAGCCGCGCGGCAACCACGTCCTGACGATACCGACCATTCACATGCACGGCTTGCAGGATCCGGGACTGGAGGAGCACCGGAAACTGTACCACGAGTACTGCGATCCTGCAACCAGATCGCTCATTGTCTGGGATGCCGGCCATCGCTTGCCAGTGAGGACCAACGACGTCACGCCACTTATTCGCGAAATACATAGGGTAGCTCGAGAGACCTTGGCACCGAAAAACGAAGAGCACAGCAGTAACGGTTTCACGGTAGCTGCATAGAAGCTGTTTATAGATAGTGACAAGCGCTTAGGCGTTACTTTTTCGTTTGATAGCTAGGTTCTTGCTGGGGAGCACGTTGGATCTGTTAAATGCGGTCCGGAACTGGAGCCCAACCCAGGTGCAGGACGACGCTAAGCCACTCTCTCATCTCGGTGCCTGCCAAGACTATGTTGGAAAGTAGGGTAAATCACAAAGAGTATTGTTATTTCATAAATACCAGGGTTATCGAACATAGAATCAAATACGCTGTTCATATAGTCCGAGTTCAACTGAGATGGCGCATGGTTAGCTCCCTGTCGGCTGCCCAGCTTCCGCCACATGACCGTTGTTCTCCCCACTCAGGGGATGTTTGGGGTCGTAGCCGACAGATTTCACTATACCGAGGCCCTTCGTCCGTCCTTCGCGGAAGAGTAATCTGTCACCGGGTGCTAGGTACTCCGGCCGTTGCACGAAACGAAAGGCGACGGTGGCTCGATCGCCTGTGCGGATGAGCTCTCTATCAATGTCGATGATAGCGCAAGTCTGGGACACTGGACCCACGTGCAGCATGGCTTGGTATTTCTTCTTGATTGTAGTCGCATGCGAAAGAATGAGGACTGGGGATGTCAGGTTAGTGGCCGTGGACTCGGGCTTCAGGCTTTGCTGTGACTCACCTTCAGCAACAAAGTCTCTATGGACTACGGGCAACACCTCGCCGTCGGGTTTGGGCAGAACCACCATTCCCTTTCGGACATCTTTCCTTTTCACTTTCTTCAGAGCAAAAGAAACAGACTGGCCGGCGGATGCTGCCGGTACACGAAGTCTTTTGCGTTCGATCGAACGGATCGCCGTTGGAGTGAACTGGCCAAGGGAGTCGGGGCCAATGAGGACATTGTCGCCCTCATGAATAACGCCCGACTTGACAATACCAGACACCACTGTGCCGGTAAATGGCACAGAAAAGGTGTCGTTGACCTGGAACTCGAAAGGGCCTCCAGAGTTGTACCGTCCGTGGTGTGGAAGGATGTTGAAGAAGAGGCGCACCAAGTCGAGGTTCTGGCCAGTTACGTTCGACACCTGGAAAATAGGACATATTCGATGACTGATGAACTGCGTGGCAGTATTTATGCAGTCCTCCCGACTGTTGATAAATGTCGGGACTTTGCGCGCTCCTGGACTTTTCATGATCTTGGTGATCTGCTTGATACTTTCCTGCAGGACGTGCGGGGGGCAGATGTCAATTTTGGTAATGACAACCATGACCGGGACGTTCAACGCCAGCGCGATGCCAAGGTGCTCTTTGCTCATGGCGGTCAGGCCGTGGTTGGCTGCCACCATGAGGACGCAGTAGTTGGGGCTGGTGGACAGCATGCCAAAGACGGTCGTACGCAGGTATTTTTCATGGCCAGCCAAATCTGTAAATGTGATGACTTTGGCGCTCCGCTTTCCGATTTCCTCCCACGACAGCTTCCCTAAGGCATCTGTTAGAGGACACGGCCATGCAGAGTGATTCGGCAGCAACCTACGCCCAGGAGTGTCAGAGGTGACAACCTTGCCAGCGGCGTCGAAGCCCAGGATTTCCATGCCGACGGAGCTGGTTCGGCCAGTTTCGATCTCGTGTTTATGCCGGAAGAGATTGACACGAGCCTTTCCGCGTCCGTCATCGAGGTCGCCTTTCACAAGAACCCCAAGAAGGGAGCTTTTACCGGCATCAACTGCGCCTGTGTTAGCAGATGACCTCCATTACCTCAGTGTAATATGTACCATTGCCGACAACGGCTATTCGTGTCTCTATGGCCTCTTCAACCGTCCTGGGAGCTCGGCGGAGAAGCACTTTACCGGTGCAGCTCTTGTCCTTCGGGGAAGTCACAGCCGTGCTCGCGGCCTCGGCCTCACCGCCGACGTTGTTGGTCAGCAGCAGCTGGCAGGCCGCATCGATATTCCTCGCGGCGAGTTCTAGTTTGGTGTAGGCAGTGTTCCATTCGTCCAGCGTCAGGTTCATCGGGTCGCCACCATGCTCGTAGCCCAGCTCCAGGATGGCCTCTCCCTGGCCTTCCTCTATTCGCTCGAGAAACATGCTCTGCAGTTGAAGTGTCGATTCGTCGTCGGCTGCGAGCAAGAGCGGCTTCATCCGTGTTCGAGTGGCAGTGTCCGCCAGGTCCAAGGCGTCGAGAAGCTCGTCGAGCTCCTCATGGCGGTCGGTCGAGTCGGAAGGCGTCGGGGGGGCAGCAGGGAATCGCATGCTCTGTTGCCTCTCAACATATTCGGCAAAATCGCTGAGGGCCTGCTCCGTATTAGCTAAGCTGGAGACTTGGGAGGCTGGCGGCCGTACAGATTCGCCCTTGCGCTTCTCGTGGGGGAGTGCCTTTATCGCTTTGGTAGCCATGATGCAATGTGAATGTGGCGCGATGCGCCGAGGGTCAAAAGGATATTCGAGTAATCATTGGCTATCTGTGGTTAGTAGGGTATGTTGGAGAGCGATGGTGAGGATTTAAAAGCAAAAACAAAGACCCATCCGTTGTCGCCGCACTGTGTCCTGTCGAGGAGTCACCGGCCTGGCGCAGGCAAAGGGTGATCAGTCATACCTCCAGGTAGGCAGACTGCGTGGGGAAGGCGGGTGGTGACTGGCGCGCGCCACTGAGTGACCTCGGGATCGCAATGGTGGGGAGCGCTAGGAATCGCATAGAAGCCGTGGAACAATTGGATAGATGCTGTCATGCGCGTCTAGATCAGATAGAACAGAGTGCTTCAAGAGTGTTTTTTATTTAGATAATTTCGGGTTATTTGACAGGGCGAAAGCTGCAAGCCTCACGGTGTCTCATCTAAGCAGATCGTCGTGATCTCCGATCCCTGTAGCCTACTGGCGGCGCAGGTAGGCTTTACCATCGCTATGTCTGGCGTGGCTGCAGCCTTGAATGTGTCATCTACCAATTAGGGGTGGTAGGGTGAGTCGACAGGCACCGAAATGCAACAGACACTGGTCTATCGGTCGACTAAGCACCTGCCACTGCGTGTGACCTCGCGCGGCCCGGCCTGAACCATCATCTTCAGGCTGGGCGGTAATCCAACCATGGTTTCTCAGAACGGAACCTGTGGGGAAATCAGGACAACGCTGTCACCTGTTCTTCGTGTGAGTTGATTTGAGTCCAAGCTGGCCGGTGGCACGGCATTCCAACGCACCTCGCACAAAGAGCATCTCAGACTTGCGGCTGATGGTCTGTTTGGAAGAGAAATAAATGAGCCAGAGCTTAGCATGGTTGCAGTCATTTTGGCGCGTCGAACCTTGGCTTCTTCGTCATCCTCCTCCTCATCGACGCCATAGATGGTCTCCTCTACCTCCCCCAGCACCAGGTTGCAGTGGCTATCATAAGCCTAAGGTTGTCAATGTGCGTGCAACACATGCGAAAATAAGAGGCCACTCACATGAAGCTTGCCCTTGAGCTCTCTGTCGCCTCGAAGCTTCACGAACACAACCTCATTCAGGAGCAGTCGCACAAGGTCCAAGGGCTCCGCCACATGGCTGGATCCGTCGGCGTCGTCGGCCATGATATGGTATCGACTGCTCTTCTGTGATACAAATGCTGTAGATGGATTGCGCGCGTGCGAAACTTCCGGCTCGTCGCTTGCGCTGTCTGGCGATGTCGCGGCAACCAGGTGTGAAGATGGAAACGCAACTCGGGCTGGCCATAGCTGGGAAAACTTCGGGCGGAAGATGCGCTGCACGGTGTGAATGCAAATATGCATCTAACCAGCACCACGGCGTGCCCCGTTACCCCAACTTTCCCGCCGGGTCCACCTGTCCCGCGACTGCGGCCAGGGCGCTCATCAAGCAAGCAAACGGTCCTCTACGCAGCGGCGTGTCCAATTGTGTGCGGCAAAGACAATCCCAGGCGGAGAAAGCTGTCGGGATTGCTGGCAATGGCGTCGCGATCGCCCGCCCTGACAACATCATGCCTCCGCCGTTGCGCAGTGCTCGTCTCCCCGAGGCGGCCAAGTGGCACGCGCGCAGCCACCTCATCGGGGAGGCGATGCCTGGCCACGCATACAGAGACGGCCGCTCTACGGCCACAGCCTGTTGACGCAGAGCTTCCTCGCCTTCAAACAGAACTGGACAAGCTCCTGTGCGCGCTGCAAAGGAAGGATCCGGCACAGTTTCTCCCCGCCTTCCTCCAATGGACCGACGTGCTGGCCAACCACACCTCCCCGCTCCACCACTCCGCCGTCGAGGAGCTTCTCGCCCTGTCCGCGCCGACGCTCTCCGAGATCATACGCTTCCTGGACCCCTTCCACGCCCGCGACGACGCGGCGGCCGGGCTCAAGATCAGCGCCGGCGAAGCGCAGTACACGCCCGCGGGCAAGCTGGTCGACCGCTACGGCGTGCGCGGCCGCCACCGCCGGGTGCTCGCCGGCCTGCAGACGCTCTTCCGCGCGCGCGCCTCGCTCCGGCCTCTCGCCCCGTCCGACTACGAGGTGGCGATGCGCACCGCCGGCGCCGCCATCGACTTCCACGCCGCGCGCGAGTTCTGGGGCCACATCGCCGCCAGCGGGCTGCAGCAGTGGCGCACCACGCGCGCGTGGGACGAGTTCCTCAAGGCCTTCTTCGTGACGGAGCCGCTCTACTACCAGTTCGACCGGGCGCGCGTCGCCGTCAAGGCGCGCGACCTGTACCGCAACCGCAACCCCGTGCACGGGGCCACGCTCGACGCCCTCGACCGGCAGCGGTTCAGCATCAACGCGCTGCGGCAGGAGCCGTGGGACGCCGCGCCGACGCCCGCGGGCGCGGAGCAGGAGATCATGCGCGACCTGCGCAAGCGCGTGCAGGACCGCGGCTACCGCGCGCACTGGAACCGCGGGCTGCTGTACGGCCTCGACATGAACGAGGCGCTCCTCTGCACGTCCATCAAGGCGTTTGCGCGGTCCGCGTCGCTGCACGCGATCAAGGAGCACATCCTCGGCGGCTACTACGGCATCGCCATCGCGGACGAGCGCGACCCGGCGCGGACGACCATCACCGGCGGCCGCGACTTCCCCGCCGACTCGCCGCTGCGGCCGACGGCGGCCCTGCTCGAGGCCGTCGCCGAGGGCTTCGGCGCCATGGCGCACATCGCGCTCGGCCTGCAGCTCGTGCACTTCCTCTCCCGGCGGTACGGCATCCCCGTCCCGCACGCCGCGTGGTCGAGCCTCCTGCACTGGACGTACGTCTTCTCCTCCAAGCCCTTTGGCGACGCGCGCCGCAAGCTCGGCGCGTGGGCGTCGACGACGCAGCGCCCCGTCGACGTGATGCACGTCTGGGAGGCCATGACGGCGCAGGACGGCATCACGCCGACGTTTGACGACCACGACGTCTACGTCAAGACGCTGCTCGCGCAGCGCCGCGTCGTCAAGGCGCTCGCCGCTATCGACGGGTACGCGCTGCCGCACCACGCCGCGCTCGTCGCGGCGCACGAGGCCGCCGTCGCCGACGAGGTGCTGCAGGCCGACGCCCTCGGCGGGGCCGCGCCGCGCCGCGCCACGCTGCGCCGGCAGGCCGCCGAGACGCTCAAGGACCACACGCACCACCGCATCACGCTGTGGTTCCGGCAGCTGCTCAAGGTCGTGTCCGCGAACCGGCGCTTCCGCGACGGGCCCGCCGGCCGCGCGCTCGTGCCGTCCCTCGTGCGCGCCTACGGCGACTTCCTGCCCGCCGCCGGCGTGCGGTACCGCACCGCGCAGGGCGCCGTCGCGCTCGAGCGCCGCGGCGACGAGAGCGCCGCGGAGCGCGTCGCGTGGGCGCGCCGCTTCCGCACCACCCGCCCCGCCAAGCGCAGCGGCGTCCACGTCCGCGACCGCGACGGCTCCGCGGAGCCGCACTTTGACTGGCCGGTCGTGCCCCCGATGACGGTCCTGCAGACGCGCCCCGTGCCCAGGGAGCGCCCGGAGAGCGCCG
>LUFD01001059.1:3894-27390 GCA_003025255.1 Cordyceps pruinosa | reverse complement strand
CGGCGGCGGCGGGCGCGCCGCGCGCGAGGCGCAGCCGCAGCCGGCTGACGCGGTGCATGCACAGGAACAGCGCGCTGGGGCAGGGCAGCTCGCTGTAGAACTGCCGGCTGAAGACGTCGCGGATCTCGTCGAGGGAGAAGTCGTAGATGGGCATGATCTGGTTGTCGGCCGGGCTTGTCGTGTTGACGATCACGGCGTTGCTGAGCATGGTTAGAAGGCAGGTCCGGACACAAGAGCGTAGACTTGCACGGGCGCAGCGAGAGAGTGAGGAGGAAGCACGTACGTCATGACCCATGTGGTCGAGGCCACAGTTAACCCGCTCTTCAGAATACTCGCCAGCCCCCATTTCATCTTGATAAAGGCCAGGAAGCCGATGATGTGAGCCCGCCAGGAGGGGCCGAGAGTGTACAGCTGCGTCGCGACGCCGTCAGCGCATTCTTCGGCCATGATCGCAGGCCAAGCAGATATAAGACCGGTCTCCTACCTCGGCGTTGATGAGCGAGAAGATGCGCACCAGCACGGTCGCCAGGCTCAGCGGCGTCGGGTCCTGCTGGTCAATGTTGCGGTTCACGTCCTGCAGGACCTCGAGGGCGTACCGGTGGAACTTGTCCCACTCCCGCCGCGACGCCGGGAGCGCGGACGGGTTGGGCAGCGCGCCCTGCGCGCGCGACACGCGGTTGAGGTACTCGGCCGTGACGTGGATGATGAAGCGCGGGCGGCTGATGTTGCGGATGTTGGCCACGGCCATGCTCGCCCGCTTGTCCGTGTCCAGGCTGTCGAGCGCGACGGGGTGGACGACCTCGAAGTCTAGATCGTGAGGAGGAGGAGGAGGAGGAGGACTGGTTAGGATGGCAACTGCCCGCTTGGTTTCTGGGCGTGGGGAGGGCGTACAGTATTTGGCGCATTGCGCAAAGTCGCACTCAAAGGGCTCCAGGGCCTGCGCGCGAAAGGGCGCCACGACCTTGGTGGAAGGCGGCCGCGGAGCGGATATTTGTCGTTTCTGGGGCGCGTCTGCCGATTGCCGCATCGCGGCCGCCTTTCCCTCGCCTCTGGCCGCGCGCGGCGCACCAGCCGTCACGAAGGGGTCCTCGTAGCCCTGGCAGGTCCTCCCGCCCGCGACGCACTTCTTGCACGTTGGCTTTGCTTCGTCGCATTTCACCCTCCGTGCTCTGTTGCACGCGCGACAGCCAGAGCGCGGCGTCTTGGTCAGCTCGTCGTTTCCTGTCCGTGCGTGCGTCGTCTCCGCGGCCCGGAGGCGCAACGGGAGGGGAAGCGCGGCTCGGAGAAGGAATGGCCTCTACGTACCGGCAGGTCAAGCAGCCCGTCCTGCCCTTGGGCGCCCACTTCTTCTTGCGAGGCTGCTCCGGCGTCGTGGAGCGGCTGGTGGCCGAGGCCTTCGCGGGGCTCGAGCCCGAGGACGCCGAGGACGAGGCTGGCGCGACGGAGCTCATTGGAGACCCCCGCTGTAGCTGGAGACGGCGCGGTACTTGCTTTCAGTCCCATCAAGGGTAGCGACTTGGGGCGAAGAGCGTGAGTCTATACTCGCAATGGGCGTCGGTCCCGGAGAATCTGGACGGACAACGCGAGGCCGGTAGTTGGCAGGATCAAAGCGGATGTGGCTTGAGCATCTCGAAAATGGCGGCAGCCCCCGTGGGCCGTGGGGGGGGGGAGCTTACTTCCTACCTTTTTCAGCCCTGCCAGCCCTCTTTGATGTGCGAGGCTTGTTCTCGTCGGGGGCCGTTCGCTAAGAGTATTGCCAGCACAGCACCATATAGCTAGAAGCGCACTGGCACTTGACTAAGTACTAGTGCAATGTTAAGGTACTTTCTTTTAGCAGAGAATCATGTATAAATTACTTAAATTTCAAATTTGTAAGAAATCTTTCCTACTCGTCTATATTATAGCGTGCTCTAGTGCTATAGCTGCCATCATTCCTATCACTACTATTATATCGCTGCCATTATTGCTATTACTGCTATCATTATTATTCTTACTATCGCTGCGGTCGCTGCTGTCGCTACTCTCACCACTGAGCACTCTCGCCGCTACTCTCGCCGACACTCTCGCCGCCACTCTCATAGCTACCTCAAGCGTTCGTCGAACAGGTAGTCTTCGTTTCTCATTGACGATAGCCGGCAAGCCATGAGATTTTATGGCACAGGAGCAGGGAACGGCGGCTCGAGATCCTCAATACTCGGCCCAGCTGCGCCACCAAGGAAGCATAGCTTAAATGCCATCGAGCTGCTAGAACATGAAACCTGTTCTTCCGGGTATCGAGATCACTACAGCGGATAAATTGGACCAGTTTCTACATTGAAGTCTTGGACGCTGGTATTAGACTTGTCATAAAGCGGGTGGTGTAATAGGCGGATGGTATCAGCATCAAGTGTAGCCGTATCATGGAAACGACAGTGTTGCCGCCCATCGTTGATAAACTACTGCCCTCGGACTTCGATCTCGCGAGGATGACTGTTTTCAAGCGGCAGTGGTTCTAGTCCAAGATAGCCATCATCAAAGACCTCATTGTATGAACATTGGTGACGAGATGCAAGGCTTTCTACTTGTCATCTTCTCTCTATTCCCCCCCCTGCTGTGATAATCTCGTCGTATATTTGGATTATAGTGGTACAAAAAAGGCCAGAAACAACTGGGAATATGCGTGTGCTTCTCCGTCGTATCCCTGTAAGAAAAATCAAGTCGCCCAGCGAAGTGAGAAACTATGCATCCCTCTTCCCTTACTCGTGTTTGTATGTATATACGTGACCCATGAATACCCGGTTCTGCAGATGCCTTGCATAAAAAACATTAGACATGGCAAGAATGAGTCAAAAGAAAACGCTCCTTCCACCTTTACCGCCAATTGAACCAAAAATCAGCAATCCAAAACGCCATTTCTCCGTTTGCTTTTCATCCCGTGGTGTGTAGTATCGTGTCTCGCACGTCAGCCTCTAAATGCCGGTTCGTCAAAAGTTGAAAAGAACCTTTCCAAAATAACTTTCGTCAAGGCCGTCATAATTCAGCCTGTGGTTTCGCCGACGAGCGACTGCAGAACCAGCCGCCCGCCTCCCATTGCCCAGGCTCGTAAACTCTCGAGTTTCGAGCCTCATCATCGTGGATGCCCCCCATCAGTATGCTAAGACGCTTAAAGTCAATGGGCTTCAAGATCCACGCATCGAAGCCAGCGTCAATGTAGGATTGGCGCTGCTCCTCCACCAAAGACGCAGAAACCGCAATAATGGGCACCCTTCCGTTACGCTTAGCCATATCTGAATGGCCTTCCTGTCGGGACTCGTTTTCCATAGAGCGGATCATTTTCGCGCTTGTCAATCCATCCACAATGGGCATCTTTCAAAAATTAGCATGCACGCATAGAATATAGTTCCCTTACTAGCAACGCACCTGCATATCCATAAGAATCACGTCCACCCCTGAGGCGCTAGATTTGAACAGAGCTGCACAATCCTCGCCGTTGACAGCGTGTGTCACTGTATGACCGACACGTTCAAGGCGTTTCCTTAAGATCTTTAGGTTGATGGGGTCATCTTCCGCTATAAGAGCCCTCAGCGGAATCTCTTGCGCGATGCTGTCGTTTCGCGACCTTCCAACTTGGCCACTAGTTTGAGAGAGTTTCTCTACTAGACGGAGTGGGTTCGGATTTTGTTTCGACTCGGGCGTATACTCATCAGGAATTTTCACTGCCTTGATGGGTGTTTTTGAATCCTTGACTGGCATGGAACCTGATTCAGCTCGCGGTGGTGATGAGAGGATGCCATGTTTGAACAGCTCTGGCGATGCGCGGCCAGCTGACAAGCCAGACAACGAACCTGGCAAGCTTGTGCTGCCTTTGGAATGTCGCTTGGGATTAAAATACTCGACATCCTTGTTCGATCCAGCAAGGGGTGTTTGTATTGCGTCAATAAGACGGTCCGCATCACTTTTGCCGCTCTCGTGGCTGCACCGACTTCCTTGACTGCCACTGCGGCGACTCCCACCATCCATGCTTGTTTCTCTCAGAGTGGGAACGGTTGAGCCAGATCCTTTATGCACCAAAGTTATTTCGCCATCCGGTCTCTTTGATTCGCGCTGTGAGGCCCGTCGTACGTTGTGGGCTGGCAATTCACCGGTTGTAGCAGAAAGAAGCTCGCTGTCGGGTAGCTGGAAAGGGAGCTGTATGGTGAACCGAGAGCCTTTTCCTACCTCGGACGTTAATCTGAGTTGCCCATTCATGTTCCGCACAATTCTACCGACGACAGCCAAGCCGAGCCCGAGAGTTCGCGACGATTCGGGGCTGTTTGATGGATCAGGCGAGTCCCCCGGGTCAGAAATAGTTGCAGTCACCTGCTCCAGGTCCCGAAAGAGTGCGTCCAGCTGCCGGGAAGTCATGCCCGATCCCGTGTCCGTCACTTCAAATTCGATGGTAGCTTGCTTCTCTTCGAGTTCCGTAACTTGGATGTTGATTTTAATGGAACCTTGCTCAGTATGTTTGACCGCGTTTGCAGTGACGTTCGATAGGGCCTGTCTGACTCGGCGGGTATCTCCATGAACGAATTTGGGCAATCCTTCATGTCGAGATACTTCATAGGTCAAAGATTTCCTATCGGCATCGATCTTGAATGGGTCTGTTGCCTCTTGGATACATACACCAAGATCGAAAACCTCGTCTTTGATAAGGTTTTGGCCTTCCTCGGCCTTGGTGAGATCGAGAAGATCATTGATGACGTAGATGAGCGACTTCGACGCTGAATGAGATCTTACAAGATTATCTCTGGTCTCATTATCAAGGGTTCCCTCGAGCGCTATCTCGAGATAATTGATGATGGCATTCAAAGGTGTCCTGACCTCATGGGCAGAGTTGGCCAACAGCAGCCGAGTCAGCTTTGTGTTCTGTATCGCAGCCTCTTTTTGTCTCCAAATTTCGATGAATTTGCCGTATACGAGGCAAAGTACGGAGGCCGTCTCAACTTGTTCTTCATCCCATTCGCGGCATTTCCCAACTACTGTTTCGCTCCAGACCCTGAAGCTTGCCCTCGGCTCGAGATATGCAGCGGTTCCTTCTCGAATCTTCTTCTCGTATGGATTTCCAGCCCACTTCACTTCCTTGACCTGACCTTTGCGGAAGAAGACGATAAAGTCATTGCCGCCGACACTAAGTGGAACATAGAGGAATCCAGCAACGGAGTGAAATCCAGGAGCGTATCGCAAATCGGGGAAGTCGACTCGCACATCTTGCGACGCCAGCACCGAAGTAAGCTTCCTCATGCGCAAATATTCGAGCAGCGCCAATGCTTCTTGGCTGTGTTCCATGACACCTAGGACCTTGGTCTCGTCTTTAATCGAAAGTAGGCCGCAGTCGGCATCGAAGAGCTTCAGCAGGTCGTCGGAAGATGCTACAATGTAACCAGACGGGTTCTTATCAGTAGGTGATGTATTGATAAGCTTCCGAGCTTGGAGACGAGAAGCATAGGAAAGTCGTTCAATGTTCCTAGAGGTTGTTTCGCCAACCAATCGGCATAGTTTGCGAACAGGAAATGAAACTCGCATGCCGCGATCCCCATACGAATGGCAGGCTATCAGACCCCAAAGTTCGTTGAACGCATTGATGGAAATAGACATGGAAGATCGAACCTCCATGTTCCCGAGATACTTGATGTGGATGGGGGACATGGCTCGGAGATAGGCATGCGTCATGTCTAGGGGGACGTCTAAATCTTGTTGCGAACGGCAGACGATTCGGGCGGTAGGTTGATCGCGATCATATAGCAGTCGGACTTTGTTCACTTTGTATAACTCGCGGGCTTGGCGGGGAATATCCGAAGCGGGGAAGTGCAATCCCTTGTACAGATCAAGGGTGTGTGAGGTATCAACCAATTCTGTGACAACTTTGCCGTTGAAAGACGAGTCGAACTGATATATCATGATGCGATGAAATCCCGTGAGCTCCTTGACAATGCCAATCAAGATCTTGAGAAACACTTCTAGGGTGGTAGCAGATGCGAGCTGCTCCTGCACCTGAGAGAGGATGTCAAAGACTTGCATAGCCCCTTGTTCACCGCGTCGTTTACGCGCACTTCGGAGGATACGAAGAGGCTTGCTGATAATCTCTGTGCTCTCTTGAAGGGCCTGTTCGGATGGGCTGCTCTCGAGGGTATCGGTTGGGGCGTCGGGCGTGAGCTCGTTTGGCGGCCGCAAAGGATGCTCGACGTCATCATCCAGCTCAAACTCGCAGATGATCAGGTCCGGATGAGCAGCGTTGATGTGGATAGCGCACCACAGCTTCACCGCCCTGCCGATTTTGGGGTGGCGGATCGAAATGCTGAGGATTTCTGGCCCGTTGACGGCAGGATCGGCGTCCTCGTCCTTAATAAAGTCGATATGGTCGAGGAGATTGTCCTGTTGGTCGTCGGTCATGATGTCCAGAAAGTTTGTTAAGCGAAATAGCGACCTAGGCGAGTATCCAAGAAAACGCTTGGAGTTTTCGCTGACATAACGGACAAGGAAGTTGCCGTCGGTTTCTTCGTGAATGGCGAGAAGACAGCCGAAACCCTGGACAGCGCCAGGAGTATGAATCGGCTCATCCTCACACTGCTGTAGCACACCGTCCCGTCCAGTAATGATAGAATGGCCCTCTGCTGTGTCGACGTGGGTAAAGCGAGTCGTCATCAAGGGAATGTCGACGGAAGATTGGGCTTCAGAGAGCTGGGAAGAGAGTTCGGGCTCGGCTTGGAGATCCGGTCGACCAAGCGCGCCGGACTCAACATCGCTACCGGGATCAGACGCTGTGATGTCGAGCTCGATTGGCGCAGTGGAGGGGGCGAAGCGGGATCCGTCGGTCTGGGCGCCGGAATTGAGCTCGACAGATGCTCGGGAGCGACCGCGACCAACGGGTGACAGGGCAGCCGGCGAGGGGGGCACGGAGCCGGGGCGAGTATCTACAGTGGCGCGTCTCGACCCGGTCGACCTGGCGACCGGCGTTCCCACGGAACCGGCGTGCGATGTGCGGGAGGCGTGCTCGTCGACGTCGGACCTGGCACTCGACTTGTCGACGCTGACAACGGAGCGGATAGGAAAGACGAGGTCGCTGACTTCGGTGGCGGCCGAGGGGAAGCCTATGAAGGAGTCCGAGGACACGCTGGGGGAGGCGGCCGACTCACGAGCGGCGTCCGGGGGGGCGTGAGAGGCATCGGGCTGGGGCCGGCGGCGGGCGGCATTGTCGGATGGGCGCTCATCGGGTCGGTCGGCCAGCGGACTGCTCATCCTGAGGGAAAGCCCGGTCGGGACAACGACGGCGACGACGACGGCGACGGGTAGCGGGGAGGCCAGTTGCGGTATCATGCAAGGAGGAAGCACAAGAGAAAAAAAAAAAATGAGAGAATCCGTCGAAAACGCGGGCGGGGTTTAGCAAGCTTGCGACGGCTGGCGGATGGTGCTAGCAAAGCCGAAGGTCGTATACAGACAGCGGGGACGGGTCGCAATCGCAGACACCCGACAAAGAGCGAGGGGAAACGGCGGGACGACGAAGGGCCGAGGCGTCGGTAGGGAGCATAAAAGGATTGATGGTTGTAGATGGCGGAATAGCTGGCGACGAACAGGCGATGAGGAGACGAGAGCGGGCGTTTGGGCTCGGTTCGCAGAGCCCGCCTTGGCTGTCGGCCAGAAATGATGGTGATGGTGGTGGCGGCGGCGTTCCAGGGCGGCGGGTGTTCCAGACGGGAAGGTGGGGTGGCGCCGCCTACGTTTTTGGCACTATCGAAGAAGTGCTGGACTGGTCCTCGACCGTTTTCGCCGCCTTTGCATCGTGCACATGTACATGTGAGTTGCATGCTGCGTTTTAATGCTGATCCGTCGCAAAGATGCCCATCCCAGCATACCGCATACCCTGTGCCAACGTCCGTCGTCGATTTTTGACCCTGTCCCCTTCCAGCCCCCAAGCTACCCCTCCTTCGCCATCCCCACATGTCGCCGGTGCAGATGCTCCGGGCCTGTCGATCGCTTCCAGACCACAGCATATATTAACCTTGGACTCTTCACATCCGGATTCACCGAGACCTCCCGCATCCGTGCGATTTCCATCACTCACACTC
This sequence comes from Cordyceps pruinosa, assembly GCA_003025255.1. Taxonomy (NCBI): domain Eukaryota; kingdom Fungi; phylum Ascomycota; class Sordariomycetes; order Hypocreales; family Cordycipitaceae; genus Cordyceps; species Cordyceps pruinosa. The sequence continues at coordinate 19,309 of LUFD01001059.1, read as the reverse complement.
AAACTTTCGCGGCCGCCACTCGAAGGTCCCCCAGAGCACAGTCACCGCGTCAATGGCAGCCCTACCTGTGTGATGGCCCTGGCCAGCCGACTTCAAGGACAATGCAAACGCCACCAATCAACCCGGGACCACAACAATGACATCCCTACCCGAGTCCCTGTCGCGCTTCCCGTGTCCGGGTCGGAACCAGGAGCCGCTCTCAGCCAGGCTCCAACGCGCCACGACGCCTCAAGCTGGGATCAACCGTGACTGAAAACTCGTTTGGCGCAATGGGGTAGTGCAGAGAGTACATCACTGCCGTAACCACTGACGGAGCCCGTGTCAAAAGTCACACTCCCTTCAGTGTCGGCACACCTGTAACCACACCAGGCTTCGCCCTAAGAGTAAGAATTATTGTCAGCTCGATAGCGATCAATGCCATGTGTGCTCGCATGGAGTGGACTCATCAGAGCGCAAAACAACTCTGGACAGCTGCCCGACACCCGCGAGATGAGCGGTAACACCGAATGATGCTTGAGATAACGATTAGCGTTGCGGTTCGTGAAAAGTATGCTGGGAAAGTGCATTACTTCAATTTGACGTTGTCGCATTGGAGGTCTCTCAATCGCAAGCCCTTAGCTATGCATCATCACCAGTTGTGGGTGGCTTGATGTGCTTCTCGTGCGCACCTGTGAGATGCCAGGCAGCTAGCGTTCATCAACTTATCTGGCAAGCCTCTGGCAAGCTACGTCTCGCGTAATTACTGGAATCTTGATGGTATCTAAAGTTCCCAGCGTGACCAAGCAGTATACCTAAAGCTCAGCCTCTCATAGCATTTGCCGCTCACGCCGCGTCGCGACCACGCAATTTTTTTTGGCCGGCAACTTGGGGTTTCACATATACGACACAGACGTCGTGCTGGAAATACCATCTTCTATATCAGAAGTGGCATAAAATTCCGCGGTACGCAGCATCTTGCGCCCATGAAATGGAAATGCCCAACCAACGTATTAAGTTGCACTCGGCTCAGCGTTCTTGCCAAGAGTCTTTGCATAATCTGACAGCAAGTGAAAATCGAAATAAGGGAAGAAAAGAAGCCGGCTCGGATTTCGTACCCTGACCACCATTCCAGCTGTGATGTACTCGGTCGTGTCATCAAAGCTTGCTGCCTCGCAACGGAGTCGTTGGAAGAGATACCCCGCACGATATATTAAGAGATAGAAATAGATAGATTGCATGTGTTTCACTAATGGCAAAGAATCAAGGCCAAGGACAGTAGAATTCATGTGAGTCTCCTCTCCGGCAAGGCAATCTACTGTCCCCGACAGCTGACAGGGGAATATACGCCATAACACAGGCTCTCGTATTTTTTCAATAGAAGCGGTGCTGCCCTAGAATAGAAATACCAGTATGCATCTGATAAATCAATATGCAGAGATAGCGCCTTGATGCAACCTGTCCAGTTCGGAGAAGCCATCCACCTCTGCATGGGCCGAACCCGTATGGCGCATCAGCACCGTAACTATCAGAGGCGGCGAGCCCTATTGCACTCCTGCTACAAAAGCTTAAGGATAGAGATGGGGAAGAAATCGTAGTATCTTTCCAGTCGTCTTCAATTATCACTGTTTCTACTGATTCAGGCAAGCTGCCCGCGAGTAGCCTGGACATGTGTACCCAGCCATCACCAGTCTCTGTGCCGATGGACTTCTTTTGGAGAGACTTTGGCTGGCTACGGTCTCTTAATTGCCACGGGCAATGCTGGGAGTAGCTATTCGACGTGGCTCGCTGGCCGTCCAGCTGTCTTTCCGTGCGGTGGCACTGATCCAAGGCTTCAAACCTCTCGCGGGCTCAACAGTAGGATGCATGGGGGCTCTGCGTAGAGTCGGGCTGCTGGGAACTTCCAAAGAAAACATCGAGCCACTGTTTTGCTATTATCATTATGGTTAAGAGAGCTGGGACGCTGGGTTGGTTACGAACGGCCCGTTGCCGACGTGTTGGGCGACGCGACACGGAGGAACAAGTACACAGTTGAACAGTCGACCCTGTATCTAGATGTCCATCCGTCACAACATCAAAACTACGTTGATAGCACAAATTTCATGGTATCAGAAGAGCCAAACTTAGCACACCATTCCTTGGAGCGCAGACGTATCAGACGGGTTGTTCCCGCGTGACGTCGCTGTTGGTCCAGCCGGCCGTGTTGGCTTTGGAAAGAAGCAGTGACGCAGGAAAATTCTGGAAAGGGAAATAAAGAGACGGGCGTGCTCGTGAGCGGTGGCTGAGACTGTCTGGAGTCGGCCGTGTCATGCAACGCGGGGTATGCCTGCAACTGCATTGACGCCGTCCTCGTCCGTGCAAGAGGCCGTCCTCGGGCGTGTGTTGGAGCTCACCGCAACGCAACAACACGGCGATGAGGAGAAAGCCAGGGTGAATGTTCTACTCTGTTCTTCCTGACACAGCTGATAAAACGTTTATCCAAGTGCATACGAGCCTCTCAGAGACTCTTAACATTCCATCACCTCCTCTTACGAACCAGAGATTTCCCTACAAGTCATGTAACTACAGCCAATAGTCAACTCATCGCAGACGGGTCCAAGCCCCATCTCAAGTCAAGCCATCAGCAGCGAGCCGAATCTCTCCTTGTTCTATGCCAGAGCGAAAACATCCAAGCCAATGGGGGAACTGGCAGAGAATGTCGATACCGCATCCGAAGCGCACCGAGGGCGCGCCTCGGACACGGAAGCTGGCAAGAGACAATCACACAGTCACGGCGTCTACTACGATCAACCATGCAAAGAAACTCGACAAAAAGTCTACAACCTTGCCACATCGCGCACCAGTTCGGGATGTCCTGCAATTTCCTTTGCCGTGACAGCCATGGCGTTCATCTCGGGCATGCCTAGCGGTCGGACGCCATGACGCCATGGCGTGTGCGCGAGGGTTAGGGAACTCGTTTGTTGAGACGTCCCAAAAAAACCACACATAGGACAAGGAAGCGACGAACGCGGCGTCATGCCAAGTCGATCACTCGGACCGAGTCCGGTGTTTTAGCAGGGAACCAGCGCAAGAGGCAGGACGAGAGTCGCGGTGAGGCGCACGAGATGAGGCGTGCTAGAGCTGCAAGCGAGAACGGCAGCTCCGGCCTAGTTGGAAAAGAAAAAGGATGGGAAGAATCCCATGGCTGGGGTGGTGAAACTAGAATCGAAGAAGGTGGTGGTGTGGTGGTGTGGCCGACGAGCCGACCGACTCCGGAGGTGCAGGAAAAAGTTTTTTCTGGCCCCAGAGAATATCGACGTCTCTTTTGCGGCGCCAGCGTCTCAGTGTAGGTGAGTAAGTAATTGATATTGATAGATAACGATAAGAAACACGGGCTCGGTCATTTGCGAGGGTAACAAGGCGGGGCTCTGAAGCGCCACTGACAGCTGGCGGCTGGGCAGGGCGGACGAGGACAGCCTGGCTCGACATGACAAACAGCTATAATGCATCTTTCCTAAAGCCATTGCCGATGTCATCCACACTCTCATAACCATACCAGGCATACCCGGCTTGCCTGCACGCAATCCGGTCAACTCTCACCCAGCAGCATGGGCCGAGACGCCGCCTCCTCGATGCGGACCCTTGCTGGTGACCATGGTAAGTAACATCCCTGGCCCGCCGGCGCTTTACTCGGAACCGTGATGAACACGGAGTGTCCCCTTGGGGAAAGCCATTATTCCCCGGTATTATTACGGACGGTATTGCGGGCCTCCGCAACTGCCAACGTTGCGACCGAACCTGCCCTGCTCGCCTGGCCCAGCTCAGCCTGGCACATGCCCAGCCAATGCTGCCCATCACCGGCGGGTGCTTGATGAAACACAACGCTGCTGTCAAGCAGAAGACGGGCCGATGCTCTCCAGCAAGTGCTAGCACACGAGGCTGACCCGCGACAAGCACGAAAACCATGCAGGCGAGCCAGTGGCTGGAGAGGACGGCAGCTCGCGCCACCATATCCACCAGCGAGCCCAGTCCGAATTTTCTATGCTTCAACGATGCTGTAAAACGTTAGCCCGGCGCCTGGGCCAGATGTTGCCCAAGTCAACGCTGTGCCGTGGAGGAAGGGCCGGTTTTTTCTTCGTCAGTCGTGAGACGCCAATCACTGCCCTCGCATAAAGCGCCGGGTCTAAAATCTGCGACTTGTCCCAACAAATTACAAGCGGCTGATCTCGCTGGAAGAGGGTGCTGTCTGCTTCAACGGTAGTGAGCATTGCCAATCCAGCCTGTCGGCATTAGACACGGTGGTGTGAGTCGTCCGCCCACGGAGAGGATTCCTGGCACCGCGGGATACTGCATATCGATATCGAGGATCGATGTGAGAAAGCTCGACGCCAGGCCAACAAGCTGCCCGGCATTTCATTCGAAGGCGTTGAAATCGCTTTCATACTGGTCAACGTTTCACCAATAGTGCCAGCCACCCAAGGTGGAGTTCCGCCAGCTTCAAGGCCCCCATTCTCAACTTCACACTGGCTGCCGTTGGGTGGCCTCGTCATGCGTCAGCACTCTGTTGTCGACTTTCCAGAATGAAGGGTGGAACTGCCCTCTTGGCCACCGCAACCATGGACCGGGTAGGCCTCGCCTAGTCACGGAGAGTCGATGGCCCAGTTATTTGACAATTTCCGATCCATTTTCGACCCAGCGGCTGAGACAGTGAGAACAGACCAGAGCGTGGTGCACCCCGCCCTCACTCGATGAATGACGGCTATTGATGCGGCTGCAGAGGGCTGGCACTTGAGCTTCATGCTGAAGCGAGGCCGGTATCTGCCTACCTGCCGAACGCGAGTGAAGGATCAGCACAGTGCTTACTCCCATGCCTGCCGTGCGCGAACACCCTTCTGCACGGGTTGCATGTAATCCGCATTCCTATCAGACAGGGCTTGGGGTGAGGGCTGGTGCAGAAGACGGGGTGCTGGGGGCCCATTGCGCCTTGCTCTGATCCTGGAGAAACAATCCGGGGTGTGCATAGAACTCCCCTGGTCGTCGGCGAGTAATGAATTCCAATACTGAGCTTCTCCGGGAAGAGCATTTCCGGCTGAGCAGTGGTACGCGGCCGTTGTTTCCGCAATGACCCGAATTGCAGCGACTGCGACACGTGCTGCAAAGGGCCCTTCGGCCTCACAAAGGCTTGCAGCTGCTTTCTCACCCTGGCTTGACGACGGGAATCCACATGACAAGGAGCTCTGCGGCCAGTCACAACCTCATGGACGCTTCCAGTTACTAGTTTGAGAGCTCCAATCCGCTGCGCCCTGGCGCCTCTGCCGCCCTAGCCTCGGGCCGGCGTGATCGGTTACCTGGGCGGGCTGTGGCGGCCTGCACTAGAACGGATAGTGGTGGTTTTTGCTCGTGAGCAAGGCTACGTAGTAGCAAATGCTCTCATTGGAAAGAGTTGGATATCCTTCTTGTTGGTGTGTTTTGAGATTTGCAATACCCCAGCCCTGTACCGGGATTTAAAATACCGCCATGTTCACAGCCAATCCGCGCGGCAGAAAATGGCTTTGAAACAATCTCCATGTCGTCTCGCCCCGTCTTCTGAAGAGCGACTGCCTGAATCAGCCGCGGGATTGTCTTGAATCGGAAACCTTGTCAGGAAACGGGCTTCGCTTCAGTGTAAACATGGGTGCCATGCTTGCTAAATGTGACGCCCTGGCTCGGGTTTGAACAGGGTACAAATGTGATAAGACGCTTATGAAAGAACCCTCGTGGATGACTGCCTGCATGACCAGGCACATGCAAGTCAGCAACCGAGTCTGCTCACAACGCGATTTCAAAACCGCGAACTATATGGGACGCAACAATAGATCTGGCGTAGTGGCCCATGCCAACTCAAGGAAGCCATAGCCAGTTAGACAGCTCAGTTGATGGCTAAGAAGAACGTATCCTGCCATACCCATCACGTTCTTGGTCTTTCCCGACGCGATATGGTAATTCATGCAGCCCCCAGAGACGAATATCTGGTTCACTTGTTCATAACTCGTCTCCAGCATGCCAGGGAGGGTGCCGAAGATCACACATGTTTGGCCAGACCACCCAACCCTATCTGAACGGTGCAATGTATTGCCAAGACCGTCCATCGATGCGCGTCCATCCCAACTGCCTGCCCGAAAGGCTTGTCTATTGGTGTAATCCCGGTGTCTCCGTGTTTTGTCCCCTGGTGTGTTACTCGTGACCCATTGCAGGGTCTCAGTAGCGTCGACGTTACTCGTAGGAAAGGATTCTTCGCGTTCCAGATTGTACTGCCTTTGCAGGGTCTTTTCCACCAGTGCCAGCGGCCGAGCATGGCCTGGAGCAAGGACGGGGTCGCCCTAATGGCGGTGGCTTGCATATGGGGATCAAAGCAGACTTGCTGGTTCTTGGCAGGCTGGTTACTGTGACCAGTCTAGGAGCGAGGCTGTGGCCCTTTGCTTGCAGTGAAGAAAGCCATTGCTGGGCGCTGGCCAGGGTTCCCGGCCGCTGTCTCCTTCTATATCGTTACCAGACGGTTTTGCATAGTCGATGTTACAATGACACGAGACTTGTTATGAGGTTTGCCCACCACTTGTCTTACAACAAGGCTTGGCGCGAAGTGAGATTCGTAGCAAGTAGCTGCCCCAGTAAGTTGCAAACAGGAAGACAAGGAGTTGGGATAGCTGGTACCAGAATACAGACGCGGGCTCAGTTCTTCTCAAGCACGCCAGAGCAGAAATCCATTTGGCAGTACTTGGCAACCCCCTCTTGAAGGGAAATTGATGATGACGGCCTTGGCGCATATCTGCAGTTGCGTGGTCAGGTCTTGCTTCGTGGGGAGCCTCCAGCCAACCAGCGCCGGACTCAACAGAATCCTTGCTGTCAGTTTCAATACCGAAAGCCACCAGATGAAAGATGCGCGCCGCCACTGGGGGTCTCCTGTCCTGGCTACTGTAGCATCAGCGCTCTAGTCGCATGTCGGGCGCTTTTGCGCCACACCAGGACCAACCCCGCTGAGGTTGGGAACGGGCAACGTTGAAGTGTTGTGGATATTTTCTTGGTAGCTTTTTGTGTTCTGCAACATCAATGGGCATGTAACTGCCCAAGTCAGTGGAGCTTCGCCTGCGGAAAGAAAATGGAAAGAAAATGAAACCGGAGCTGTTCAGGGGAAGACGCCGCCGTCGGTGAGCCGTAGTACATTGAGCCAGTTTCACTCCTCGAAGGCATGTTGAACGGAAAAGACGATGAGACAAAGTAGAGCTGCACAGATCGGATTTCCTCGGATGTTCTGACTGGGCTGATACCAGCCAGAGCCCACGGGAGAGGGCCGAGTTCTCGAGGTTGGAGGGGTAGTGCAGAGTCGCGACGGGCACCAGAAGAGGTGGCACACCTCGCTGGCCGCCGCCGCCGCCGCCGCCGCCATGTGGAATGGCGTGCTCGGTGGCCAGCAATGGTTGAATGCACGATTTGGCTTGCAGGGCGGGCGGGGCAAGGTCAGCAAGTCCCGTGGACCGCCAGTCGGGGCAGAGGAGATGCTCGCATTGGTAGCGAACCACATACTCGGGAGGAGGAAAGGAAATGGAAATCGTACACGTCGCCTGCATCTGCCTGTCTGTCGAGCTGCATGATAGCGCTTTCCGGCATATGGTGTCGCCGCTGCGGCCGGGTGTTGTGCAATGTGATATGATGCAAAGCCAACCATCACGGCTGGCGGCTGGACCGAACTTGGTAGTCTCGCGGCGGGGTGAGGTCTCTGGCTGTCCAGCCACCATCAATCCCACCAATATTTCATCTTTCTGTTTCGCTACGCGCCCGTGGTGCAGTAATGACGTAGCAAGTTCCTTTGTCGCAATGCCTCTAAATGTGAACCTGCGAGCGAGTATTCACAATGGGCATCTTATTTTACCTGTTCTTCCAGCACGGCCCGACGTTGCAATAAGCCACGTTACGGACTGTCGGCGCGTTTGGGGCTATAGGATAATTTTCTGGTGCAAGAAGTATGCACCCACGCGCAAGGGTATATCGAAATCTTAAAGCCGTATGCTTGGAGTTGAATTAGGAACTTTTACCGAAGCGGCAACGATCCTTTCTTTATGATACCGTCGCTCTTGACTTCGTCGGAGAGTCTGGAGAACCGGACTGGTTTGTCTGTTGACGTGGGGAACAGTTGTAAGTGGGCTGCCGGATCGAGGTAGTTGAGGGTGGTAGGTAGGGATGTTGAAGGAGGCTGGTCCCTGCTGTAACACAGCCCAGCTGGGGCGGTGACATCGGCCAGTAGAACAGAAAGCCAAGCTCGAACCCCAAGTACATAACCAGCAGCGTATGCTTTGCGAGGAAGTGAACGATGTAGAGGCGGCAGGGCGGACAGAGGAAAATGGAGCGGCAAAATAGTGTTCGGCAATGGCGGAATGGGGGTGATGTGCGAATCAATAGTCTCTGGTTCTTCCTGGGTCGGGGAGAGAAGGGTCACCAAGCGGCTACATTGATCAGTGAATCAACTGATGCCGTTCCGTTGATTTGTCCTGCACAACGCGAAGGCGACACAGGGCCGCTCCATCCGTAGAGGAAGAGTGTCATAAGCTGGTGGCTTTTTCTTCCCCTTTGCTGTACCTAGCACGTTCAGCGGCATGGTAAAACAGGTTTATTCGCACACCTTTAAGGACCAACGGCATCCACTCACACCAGCAGGAGAGCCACTGTATTCCGACCATTTTCGTACAGGCGGTTCGCTGGTGGGTATTGGCGATGGACTGGGAACCATTGCGGTGTTCCTGGTTAGAGCTGGGAGCGCCTGTCGCAGAACAAGCTCCAAGCATCATGCATCCAGCCACCGAGCTACTCGTAGGCTATGGAGGGACGGAGGTCTCTCCACCAAGCCAATCCCACCAAGCGCCGAATGGCCGGACCCCTGTACGGCATCGTCATTGAGCAAAGCCTCTTCGGAGGCTACTGCACGATGACTTCAGTTGTCCTAGTGTGAGCTCCGCCGTGCGTATGACCGCCTTCCAGGCCGGGGGCGTGGGTGCGACCTTGGTGAGCGGGTGGGCGGATGAAGATGGGTAGCAACGGGCTTGAGTTGGCGAGATGCCTTTTGTCGTCTATTTTTACCCACGCATTGATTGACTTGTCACTATTGGCAAGTGCCAAAAAAATGCAGGGTCGCTGGGGAGGGGACGAAACCCCCGACTCGGAGTATGGGTTGTCTTGTGCGCTGGTGTGGTGTTGCCAGTCCACGCAGCGGCTCTGTCACAGCGGCAGGAAAAAGAGCCGTCATGCAGCAGGGCCAGATTCTAAAGCGGAATGCACAGAAATGCACAGTGGCGCCAGGCACGATGATGTTCGTATGTAGCCAGCCGCGGAATGGCCAGCCCCTTGTGCAATGCCGCCCGCGGCCGTTGTGCAGACGAAATGCCAAAGGCTGGCCTTGTTTTCGAGTTTCTCTTCACAGGCTGATTATTTGTTGCCTTTTGAATAGGTATTACATTTTGCAATGACAATGTTGTACGGGAGCCGGAGACAGCCCGTATTCAGCCAGTTGACCGCTGCAGGTTGACGACATTGTTGGAGTGCCAAAGGTATCGGGCCATCAAGACAGCAGTGGCTAACACAAGCGAGAGCAGGCAAGAAAAGGAGCTGCAGGCTGAGGAGTCGTCTTGGTAGCGGAGTAGTTTCTGTGGTATGTGGCAGGCCGGCGTAGAGTCGAGAGCAAGGGATGCGTGGGCTCGCAGATTGTGTAAGAAGAACGCCGAGCAAGGGCAAGCCTCACCCAACGGCACCACCCCCTCGCCCATTACCGAGCGACATTCCGATCCCAGGTCCCAGGTCGGGCAGTTTCGCCATCGAGAGCGGCGAAGCATTGGTGGTGGGTAAGTGAAGGGGACGGGCGGCAAGACGAGGAGAGAAGAAATCAAAGGGATTCGCAAAGTACGGGCGGCATCGTATCCTTGATGGGGGCAGATACCGGTTGAAGCCGTCATGGAGCCATCTCAGGGACCACTGTCGTGGCCAGCATGACCAGTATCACTGGACGTCGTTATGCCAGGGAGTTCATTATAGGATGGACCCTGAGGGCCATTTTTGTTTGTATATTACCATGGTAGTTGCCACATGGGAAGAAACAGCACGCAAACGACAGGCGCACCACACACACACAGCGTCCAGTCCACACGGGCACTCGGCAGAAGGAAGAGAGAGGGGATGCAAGCGGATTGTGAAGCCCAAAGCCTTTGTTCTGAGCAAACTGAACAGGAGCAACTGCGCTTGGAGGGGCACGGAACGATGTGTGGGCTGTATGGCGAAATTCGAGTGGACGCTAGCGCCGATTGAGAAGCACCGCACGACCGCACGATGGCTTGCATGGTAGAGAGAGCGTGTGAAGGTGTGAAGCGGCGGCGGCGGCGGTGGTGATGGTGGTGCAAGTGGTCAGGAAGTCGTGCAGGCCTGAGGCAGGCATCAGGCAGTCAACCAGTCTCCACTGTGGGCATCTTGTGCTGGAAGAAGGTCCACCAAAGGGAGGCCCACCACAGCCTCTGGTGTCGTGAAGCTGCTCGCAACAGAGCGCGGTCATGGGTGGTGAGGCGAGGCGGAGCTGAGAGCGAGAGCGGTTGGGACAAGGTCGCCAAAAACAGAGAAAAAAAAATTCAAGGAAAAATGGGCAACCGCAGGTAAGTGGTAGGTGTCGTCTTTGATGTTGCAAAGTCCCTTTGTCGCGAGGTATGCTGTGGCCCTACTACCAAGGTGCCCTGGCTAATACCTCTAGTGAGATGCCTCGAGCCCATCAGGGGCCATCCCGCATCCCGCATCATAAGCATCATCAGCAGCGATTCATTATGACCATCTGCTTGGCCCCTATCGGGCCCCCCGCTCCCTGCTCCCTGCCCGCTGTGCTGGGGCGCTGGGGCGCTGGGGTGCTGCTGGGACAGGCTGCATGCACTCCCACGGGGGTCAAACCCACTGAGACACCCACTGACATGGCACTGACTGGCAGCACAGCACCAGGAGGTACTAAGTCGAAACACTGCGGGAGGTGTTAAGCATTCGGTACCTATTCAAGCTCATGTGTCCAGCCTGTGAAGGGTTGGGTCTTTGGGTATCCTGATACGTCAATATGCGGGCTGTACACGACGAGTGATCTTGAAGGCACCTGAGCCGGCCTCTGCCAACGAAACGGGGATGATTCTGAAGCCCTCCTCGTCCTAGGCAAATAAGGTAGGTGCAAGTAAAAGGACGGCAGGGTTGGCGGGCCCTCCCACGGTACTTGCAGGGTACATCCACTGCACTTGACACCTGCTTCGCCTGTATGGCTGCTGCATCGAATCCTGCATGCCACCGGCCGGCCTGGAGTGCAACCTCTGTCTCAGCGTCAACAGCACAGCAAAACAACAAAAGCCTGCGCAGCACCCTCCTCTTGGGCTGGATATTCATTTCCTCGTTTTTGTCTCTTCCCCTTCCTCTCTTTCTTTTTTTGTCCTCGGTTACGTCTTGTTTGCACCGCCCCTCCTGCCGACGTCCGGTGCCGAGTACCTACGTATCGCATACCTTGGACTTACCTCACCCCTTCTCCTCCAGCCCCAAGCGTTACTATTATAGTACTCCCTTGGTACCTCGTTCCTCGTTCTCCAGCTGTGCGCCTGGAACCCGCATAAACGGACCCTGCCCTGGGCGCACTGCTCATCGACCCGCCCGCCACTCTGACCTCTGGTCTCTGACACGCTTGTCCGCAGGCAAAGCCCAAGCCCAAGGTGAGGCAGGCACTGACTGCAGTAGCCGTGGTATTACTGTCCTGCCAAGTACCGACAATTCCCCATCGGTACCTCGTTCGTCTGCACTCATGCACCGAGCTGCCAGGTACTAGTCAGCCAAGAAGCGACCACCATTCTTACCTGTCTGCACCTCTGTACCTGCCAAGGTGCCCGGTACCAGGCAAAGGCAGCGTCAGCCCACCGGCTCCTGGTACCCTGGTACCTGCCACCACCTTCCCTGTACCCTCTGCTCACACCTCCTCCCTCTTCCCTCCCATCCGTCTGCCGCCGGCCACACTCCCGGCCACACACTTCCAATCCGTCCAATCCACCCGCAGCCCGCCAGCCCGCCAGCCCGCCAGCCCGCCAGCCAGCCCGCCAGCCAACCCGCCCAGACTGACTCTCCGTCTTCTTCCTCCACCAAAGCTTTTACTTTCTCTTATTCCCCCATCCTCCCACCTTCTCGCCATTCCATCGCCATTCCTTCCTCCCTCCTCTGGTTCCCTGCCTCGCATCCCCCCCTCGCAGTCTGCAACAGCTTCTCGCAATGATAATTGACGGCGAAAAGTACGCCTGCGAGGCATGCGTGCGCGGGCACCGTGTGAGCAACTGCCAGCACTCGGGTAAGTCTCACAGTCCTGCGTCCTTCAGCGCCCCCAGGCCTCTGCACACCCTCTGCAAACCCGCTACAGCGAGCGCTCCCAACCCCACGCCCACTGCCGCCTGCACCCATGGCCGCACCCACGCCCTCCATGATGCCTTCTTCCTTGCAGCAGTTGCTCTGAACCACCTTCACCCTTCTGCTCTCTTGCTTTGCGCATTGTCTCTAACTGCCGTCTCCCTCCCGCAGACCGTCCTCTTCAGCACATCAACAAAAAGGGCCGCCCCGTCTCTCAATGCGCCCACTGCCGCTCTATGCGCAAGTCGCGCGCCGCCCACATCAAGTGCGATTGTGGTGAGAAGACGAGCAAGTGTACTCATCTGCAGCCTACCGTCGAAGGACACACTGGTGAGCCCTACTGAACCTCCCGACTACCTTCCTTGCAAGTCCCGCGCGTCCTAACGCACCCTCTTCTCCCTCGCTCAAGAGACGTGCTGCTGCAACCACGGCGGTCGCTGCACCTGTGCCCTCAAGAAAGAGCCCAGTCTCGACACCGTCCACGAATCCGACTCGGAACAAGAATCAACCGACGCCCAAGCTGCTGCTTCCCTCGCCGCTGCTCGTCCCAAGCCCCCCGTTCGACCCAGACGGCGCGCCAACACCATCCACGCCGACGGGGGTCTCTCCTTCGACGAGCATGGTCACCACAAGCCCATGGCCAAGCACAACCGTGCCGCCCAAAAGTGCAACCCCTACCAGCTCAACCGCGTCAATTCTACCAACAGCGCCGCCAGCCTCGGCGCTGGTGTCGAGGGCCTGAGCTTCACCCACAATCCCAACACCCCCAAAAGTGCTGCTGCCCGCGAGCGCCGCGTCAAGTCAGAAACAGCCTCCCCCCTCATGTCAGCCTCAGGCTTCCAGCTTGGCCCCTCCAACCTGCCTCCTCTGGACCTGTCTAGGATTGACAATGCCGCCTACGTCAGCAACGGCTCCTTTGATCTCTTCGGCTCCGGCTTTGACCAGGACGGCCCCATGTACAGCGCCGGCCTCTCGGCCGCTTCTGTCGATTGGAGCCACTACGAGTTCGACGACGGTCGCGGCGAGAACTTTGCCCCCTCCAGCTATAGCCAAACCGGCAGCCGCAGCTTCAACGGCCTCTTCGAGTTTGGCAGCGGCTCCGAGCAGCTTCCCAACCTCGCCAACACCACGTCTACCTCGGGCGACGTCTCCGAAGTCGAAGACTTCATGCCGGGCGGCGACGACATGGACGGCTTCGGAGGCAACAGCTTCCTCCGCCAAAATGTCATGGCTGCCGGTGCTGCCGATCTGACAAGCATCGACTACGACAGCTTCTACAAGAATGCCGAAACAGCTGCCATGGCTGGTTCTGGCGTGTCTCTCGTCGAGGAAGACCCCGCATTCTGGATGCCCAACTACAACGACGGCATTGCCACCGTTGATGAGAGCCCAGACCCGCTTGGCGCTGCGACGGCAAACAACTTTTGGCAAATGTAGATGATTTTGCACCTCTGCGCGGTCATTGATTGATCTTGTTTTCCTTTCTGTCATCGTTGTTGGTGATGGTGCTGTTGCTGGTGTTGCGGTGTTGCTGGTGCTGGTGTTTCTTTTTCATGCGCTGGGTCAGGGATATGGCGTCGAGAATTTTCTTCCACTACAGGCGTTTCGCAAGGGATAAACGAGAATCTCTAGAAGGATTACTTGGGATATATTTTGGCAAATTATCATGTGGTGTGGCTACATTCGTTTTTGTTTTGTTCCTGTTGTGGCACGTTGTCAACGAGCGCACGAGGCATGAGGAGGGAGTGAATGGAAACGTATCAAAGCGCTTGGGCTTCTTTGTTGCTGTTTCTACTTTCTATGCAGAGTTGTTATAGGCGAGCCCGTCTTAGCTACTTTGTACCTTTTTGCCTCGTTCCGCTTGGGTGCTGCGTCCCGCAATGCTCGTCCTGCACATACTTTCGGGGTTTTTTCTTCCTTGGCTTCGCACTATAGAATATGATGCGCATGGCGCGTGAGAGATGGGCTGCGGTTTTAAAAATGGGCTTACAAGGGGCGTTTGGCATGGGTACAAAACTTACCAAAAGACAGTTTTCGACACTGCCGATATGAGGGTTGGGTAACGGCCTCTGTCTACCGCGGTGGACAGAGCGGCCTTCCAAACTGCTTGTATCGTGGCATGAGAAAACTGGCACATTTTCGCCCGCGACGGGTTTTATTTTCTTTCTTGCCGATAGACAGATTCTGGCTAGAATCACCTTTGTTTGTGTGCCCTGCTTTTTCAGTCTTTCTTTCTGCTTTACCTGGTGTTTCTGAGGTTGTTTGATTTGAGGTCTGACATTATACTGGCGAAAAGAAGCCCCGGAGAAACAGAATTAGATACCCCTCGGGATTGGGACACGACGAGAGTCGAAGACGGGGCGCAAAAACAAAAATTATCTTTATAGAGACAAGTTTTCTCTGGCCTTCAATACACTACCGAACGCCGCAAGAGCGTCTTGGCAACCACATATTCAAGACATGAAACCGCCATCCGTGCTTGTGGAGTGACAACGGACGAGCAAGAACAGGCTGGACCCGTGCAACGTCTTGTTTCCCGCTTGGCGTACGTGACCACCCCGTTCATCGCCGGCGAGGCTTGGCCTATACCTGCCTGACATTGGAGGAACGAGTGCGGGGATGTCAAGGAAGAAGTCGGGGGCGGATACGAAAACCTGACGATCCCTCTGTCCACCCTGTTCCATCTACGTGAGAGGTGTTAGTTTGCCCTTGCCCATCAGACAGCAGAGAGAAAAGAAAGGCAGACGGCAGTTGAAGCTGAAAAGAAAAAGAATTACGTTGCTCAATTCCGTGTGGCCGACCCGTTGTGCCATATGCAACACGGGAGTTGACTCTCACGAGGGGGGTGTGACCCGGGCGGAATCGATCGGCTGAGCCCGCCTAACAACTACCTAATAATAACAAAGAAAAAGCAAAGGTCATCCCACCCCCACCTTGCCATCGCGGGCAAACGCGGGGTGTGGAGGAGGGGAAGAGAAATGCGGCGGAGGGGGCATATGGGCAGTGCCACACACTGGTCAAATCTCGACAACAGACTTTT
>LUFD01001058.1:0-16091 GCA_003025255.1 Cordyceps pruinosa | reverse complement strand
TTTTTTTTTTTTTTTTCAATCAAATCCGCCTCGCTCAGCCCGTCTTCTCATCCTGGTGATCCGAGCCGGGCGGGCAGAAACAGTCAGGGGCCCCCCAGCCCAACTTACTTCGCACCATGACGCCCGCCCTTCCTCAGCTGAACTCGTCACCAACATGAATCGCACCACATCAAATTCCTCCTTCCTTGTCTATCCATATTTCTTTTCTCTATCCTGCCCGCTGATCCTCTAAACCAAGTGCCGTTGTATATACATTCGTAGCCGCTGAAAAACCACAACACCACACATCCCTGCCTACTCCAGCCGCCACACCTCCAGCCCAACTCCCGCAACCACAACCCTCCCCTCCCTTCTTCCACAATCCCCATCCTCCTCCTCCTCCTCCTCCTCCTCCTCCAGCACGGACACGTCCCCTGCGTCCGCCACGCCGCTGTACGCCTCGCCCACCAGCCTCACGCCCTCCTCCCCCTCGCCGGCCAGCAGCGGCACCCGCCACGCCCTCACCCACTGGTCATTGCTCACGCTCACGCACCGCACCGCGCCGCCGCCCTCCTCGGCGCCGATAATCGCCACGCCCGTCACGGCCGCCGCGTGCGCGCGCCGCAGCACCCTCCCACGCTTCAGCCCGAAGCTGACCCTACCGCCGCCGTCCGGCTCCGCCTCCAGCCGCGTCCACGCCAGCGCGTTGTCGTCGCCGCCCGTCACCACGCCGAGCCCGCCCGCGAGCCGCACCGTCGCCAGGCTCTTGACGCTGCTCTGGTGCACGCGCAGCGTCTGCGCGAGCCCGTACCCCCCGCCTCCCGCGCCGCTGCTGCTGCCGCGCCACAGCGCGATGTGCCCGTCCGTCGACGCCGTCAGCACCTGCAGCATCCCGCCGCCGCCGCCGCCGCCGCCGACGTGCCGCGCCTGCGTGAGGCACGCCCCCGTGTACCGCCCCGCGCACACGAGCGCGAACCCGCCCGCCGCCGTGTAGCGGTACGTCCGGAGCGCCGAGTCCGAGAGCGCGAGCGTCACCAGCGTCGTCGTCGTCGTCGTCGTCGCGCCGTCGCCGGCCCCGTCCTCCTCCGCGGACGCGTCAAAGTCCATGATCCGCAGGTCCCCGCGCGGGCTCTTGTCCGCGAACACGCCCTCGCACACGACCGCCACGCGGGCCGCGTCGCTGAGCGCGCGCACGCGCCACGCAAACAGCTCCTCATTGCCGCCGCTCGAGAACAGGTACCGGTCGCCGTGCGCCCACCGCACCTTCTGCAGGCCCGTGACGTGCCGCTTCATGCACGCCACCGGCCCCAGCAGCGTCGTCCTTCTCCCACCCTCGCTCCCCTCGCGCGCCTCCCACAGCCGGATGGTCGTGTCCTCGGCGCCCGTCGCCACGTACCGCCTTCCGCCGCCGCCACCACCGCCAGACACCGCCACGGTGCGCACCTCGCGCCCGTGCGCGCCCGCCCGCACCGGCGCGCGGGGGAAGCCCCGGCGGGAGTGCACCGACAGCCGCGACGTCCGCGTGAAGGCGAGCCGCACCATCTCCTCGTCGTCGTCGCCGCCGCGGGCCAGGCGGAACGTGCGGTGCGCGCCGCCGCACGCCGCCGCGACCAGCTCCTCGCGGCGCGTCTCGTTCCACACGACGAAGTCGGTGCTGCGGAACCCGTACAGGATCAGCTCCGCGCGCGCGGTGAACCACGCGCCCTCGATCCACGGCCCGAACGGCGGCGCCGTCTCGTGCACCAGCGTCATCCGCGCAGCGGTGCTGTCGACGGCGAGCTCGAATATGCGGTACTGCCCGTCGCGGCTCGTCGTCAGGATGTACTTGGCCCGTTGCCCGGCGGGCCGCGGCAGCGGCACGATGGCGGTGACGGCGTCGCCGCTCTTGGGCGGCAGGTTGAGGATCGGCCGGAACGTGCCCCCGTCGTCGTCGCGTCGGAGCAGCGCGATCCAGCCGTGGCGCGAGCCGACGGCGAGCAGGTCGTCGTCGACCCGCGCGGCCGCCACGGCTACGAAGCGGGCGTCCAGCCCCGCGATCCTCTCCTGGCGCGTCGCCGCGCCCGTGTCCCCGTCCAGCGTCAGCAGCACCGACGCCGCGTCGCGGTGCAGATGCACCATGGCCTCCACGGGCGCCCCCGTAGACGACGAGCAGGCCGCCTCGGAGAGCGCGCTGACTTCCACCACGCGGCCCGCGAGGTCGGCGACTTTGACGAGCCGCCGGCCGCGCAGCGCAAAGTAGTACACGGCGCCCGTGACGCACCCCAGCAGCGCGCCGCCGCGGCACACCGTCCGCAGGGCGTACACGCCGCGCATGTCCGCGCGCGCGGCCTCGTCAGCCACCGCGAGCTCCTCCCACGTAGCCGTAGCCGTAGCCGTAGCCGTAGCATCCGCGCCGCCGAACGTGCCCAGCAGCACGCGGCCCGCGTCGCTCACCGCGAGTAGCACGTCCGGCGTGACAAAGTCGTACCGGCCCAGAAGCTCCTTGCGGCGCGGCTGCGTCCCCGGCGGCTGCGGCGAACATCCCGGTAGGCCGGAGATGATGTCCTGCACGTCCCACGTCTCCGTCTCCCCGTGCCCGTCGTCGTCGCCCCCCCCGCCCGCCGTCTCCGTCACCAGCGTCACCTTGCTGTCCGCGCCGCCGGCCAGGACGCGCGTCGTCGGCGCGCCGCCGTCCTCGACGCCGCACAGGACGGCGCGCGCCCACAGGTGCTTGCCGTCGTGCCGCGCGTACGTCTTCTCGTGCGTGAGGCTCACCGCCGCCGTGTTGCTGCTCCGCAGCGCCGCGGCAACGTCCACGCTCCAGCGCTGCGCGGTCGCGTCCTCGCCAAACGAGTACACGCGCAGCAGGTCGCCGCCCCAAAGCCGCCGCCCGGCGTCGGTCAGCGCGGGCGCGTCGGGGAGGCCGAACCGGACGGCCCAGATGCGCGAGGCGTGGCCCATGGCCGTCGCGATGGGCGCCACGTCTGCGCGGCCGCCGCCCTCGTGCGCGGCAGCTGGCGCGCACCGGAACCCCGTGTCCGACGCGCCCCCCGCCGCCACCGCCGCCGCCGCCGCTTCGCTTGTCTCGTCGGCCTCGCTCTCCGTGATGTTCCAGAGCCGGATCGTCCGGTCGTCGCTGCAGCTCGCCAGCAGCCGCACCGGCGCGCGGCCGGGCACGTCCAGCAGCGGCGACACGTGCACGCCGAAGATGGAGCCCTCGTGCCCGGACAGCGCGTACAGCATCCTCGGCCCGCCGCCGTCGCCGCACAGGGTGTGCGTCCAGACCAGGATGTCGCCAAAGACGGTGCCGGCCGCGACGAGCACCTCGCCCGGGCGGCCCGTCCAGCACACGTGCGCTGCGTACAGCATGGGCCGCGACGGCGAGACCGGCGGCGCTGCCGTCACCAAGCTCACGGCACCCGCGTCGTCGTCGTCGTCGTGGATCCGCACGGCCAGGACCTCATTGTGCGCCGTCACGAGCACCGCGAGGTCGTCGCCGCCGCCGCTGTCGTGCGGGCACACCGCGCCGTCGTAGATCCAGTCCGGCGCGCGCAGCCGCGCCACCCGCGGCCGCGGCTGCGTCTTGCGCCCACGCTGCCCCCGGAGCGGCCGCAGCAGGTCGTCCAGCGTCAGCACCGCCACCGACGGGCCGCCCCAGAGCAGCAGCCGGCCGCGCCGCCCCTCCGGCTGGTGCGCGCGGAGGCCGTGGATGGACTGCGCGCTCAGCACGCCGCGCACGCGCGCCACGGGCTCTCCGGCGGCGGCGGAGGACGAACCCGCGGAGACGTCGTAGACGACGAGGTCGGTGTCCTCGCCGGCGAGCGCGTACAGGGCGCGCGTGTCCGGCGCGCGGCACAGCGCGACGGCGGTGACGGGCACCTGCGCGAGCTCCCGCGTGAGCCGGACCCGGTCGTGCGTCTAGTTTTTGGTATTGGTTAGTACATGATGCTAGATTCGCATTCGACGTTCAGTATTCTCAAAAACGAACGCGAGATGAGGGCTTGAAGAAGGGCTTTGGTGGTGAAGGTTCGCCCGGGGGGAGTCTGGACGTACAGCCATGGTGGAGCGCAACTCCTCAAACCTTCGGTTCGTGGGATCACGCGCACGCAGTTTTGTGTACTGAGCTGCCCTCGAGTTTTCTTTTCAACGGATGGATGATGTTTTATAGGATCAAGAGACCATGTGTTCGCCCGCTGCCATGCTGCACGCAGAGCGGTGTTGTCGTGTGACGGGTTTCTACAGACCAGTTCAAAAATTTGCTCCACAGCTAAATTCTGGATGGTGCAAGCTGGCACAGCTGCAACGCCCATGTGTATCAACGGCTTGTGTTGGTCTCTACATTCATAAACTCTAGTGTTTGTTTCTTCCTAGTTGGTTCATAATCTGATTATTCGTTATATTGTCGTAACGTATAAGGATACTAGCATGGGCCATGCCCACTATCTATGTACGTAAATATATATTTGTTGATTGTCATAAGCACCGCCATACGACGTGTGCCATTTCCCCCTTAAAAGAAGAACGCCAGTCTAGACCACCATGTTCGCTCAGAAACAAAAGTAAAAAAGGTCATGCATAAGAAGCAGAGGAACCCTGCTTATGCGCGGTGAGAGTAGGGCTCGTAGGCCAGGTCGGAGCGGCCGTTGCCGGCGGGGTAGCGGGCGGGCTCGCCGTTGCTGTAGTAGGCGGCGTATTGCGCGGGCTGCTGCTGCTGGAAGCCCGTCATTTCGTGCTCGGCTCCGAGAGGGGCGTAGCCGCGCGAGGGCATGAGCTTCTCGCCATCGCCATAGCTGTCGCGGTTGCGCACGCTGCGGGCGCGGCCGTGGTCGGGCTTGCAGCAGCAGATGGTGAAGACCCAGAAGAGGTTGGCGCCGAGGGCAAAGGCGGCGGCGATCCAGATGGCGGCCAGGAAGCTGGTTTGGATGCCGCCCTTGACGCCGTAGACCTTGGCCGTGGCCTCGACGGCGCCAACGACGGCGGCGGCTGTCCCGGTGGCCAGGCCGGCGGCGGCGAAGACGACGACGGTAGTGACGCAGGCGATGAGCCAGGTGAGGCAGGAGACGACGCGGGAGCAGCTGGCCAGGATGCCGATGAGCAGCTCGACGCCGAGCATGACGTTGGCGGCGATGAAGGCGATCTCGGTGACTTTCATGATGGTGCGGAAGGCCTTGATGGGCCCCTGGATGCCCTTGGGCAGGGGGACGGTGACGCCGGCCTGGACGCCGAGGTTCTTGAGGTAGGTGCCGTTGAGGGCGCGCGAGGCCCAGTCGAACTCGGCCTTGGTGCACTGGCGCTTGCCGTCCCTGGTGGAGCAGAAGCCCCAGAGGTTGACCTCGAAGACGTAGTCGAGGTTGAGCTCCTTGGCGGTGACGTTCTGGCCGCCGGTGGCCTTGTTGAGCAGGCTGTCAATGTCGACGCCAAGGTCCTTGCCGATGCTGGAGACGTCGATGCCAGCGCCCTTGGCGATGCCCTCGATGCCCTGGCGGTCGAGCGTCAGGTTGGTGATGTCGAGCTTGAAGAGGGAGGTGTTGTGGTGGGCGACGCCGGCGAGGGTGGCGTAGAGGAGGGCGGCGAGGGAAGCGATGGTGAGGAGGAGTGGCAGGGCCACGCAGACGACGCGACCGACGGCCATGGTGTGTGTGTGCGTGTGCGTGTCTGCTGGTGAGGGTTTTCTCTATGTGGTTGGCCGGGGGAGGCGACGGGTGTTGTTGATCGCTCGGCTGGTTGATGTGAAAACGCAGGGTCGGTCAAGAGTTCGGGTTTGCGCGGGAATTGGTAGGAAGGTCGAAGAAGATGCAAGACGGGGACAATGCGAGACGAGATGAAATAGTAATGACGACAAAAAATACGATGGAATGGGAGGAGGG
Source organism: Cordyceps pruinosa (assembly GCA_003025255.1). Taxonomy (NCBI): domain Eukaryota; kingdom Fungi; phylum Ascomycota; class Sordariomycetes; order Hypocreales; family Cordycipitaceae; genus Cordyceps; species Cordyceps pruinosa. The sequence goes on along the minus strand of LUFD01001058.1, from coordinate 10,266 downwards.
AAGGGGGGAAAAGAGTGGGAGGAAACGTGCTCGTTTATAGCAAGCATGTGAGGCTGCGCAACGGAAGCAAGCAGGGCCGCCAACAGCCCAGAGTCAGTCTCGCTCCGTCAGTCACAGTCAGCCCAACCAACTTTGTTTAGCGGGGAGCTGGGGCTGGGGCCGTGGTGGCGCAGCCGGTCCTGCGCTGCCACGCGTCGCCCTGCGCACCGCATAGAGTGGGATAGCGGTGCGGGATGAGAACACTACAATTAAAAAAAAAAAAAAAACAAGAAAAATAAAGGACAAACTTGACGTCCATCCCCATCAACCGCAAATTCCCATCAACCGCACAAGGATGCTATCGTACCATCGGCCGCACTGCGTCATGCTGCTTTGCTGACGAGTTTTGACACGAGACTTGGGGGGGCTTTTAGCGGGGCCTCCCCCCCAAGTGCTCACTGAAAAGCACCACCAGGCTCGCGCCGCCTGAAACGGGCATAACGATGCGGGCATTATTTCTAGGGTGGATGAAGGCTTAGAGGTCCTAGGAGGTAGAGTAGGTGCTACACCACCTCCAAGCTAGGAGCCTTGTTATTATTAGAAGCTGAACTCGGTTGGGTAGCCAACTGAGGCTGACGCTAACCACCACCAACCACCCTTTGGCAAGCTGTGGCGCAGCCGCATGCCACATGGGAATAATTCCATGCCATCTCAACAGCACTTTGGATATTTGCGCACAACTCGGTTGACAATATCGAAGCTCTGCTACTCTTCAGTACCCACGGATAGATTCTCCTGCTCATCTCCCAGCCAGCTTGGCTCCCTCCGCGGCTGGTGGCCTGCAACCAAACCACCCTCCACCGGCCCACATAATAGCCATGTCACCAACTGATAGGTAGACAGGACGAACATCAACCTCGTCACGCAAGCTCATATACATCGCCTTCGTATTCTCCCAAGCCTCCTCCGCGACATCCGATCTGCGTCCCGTTGCCGCGTCAGCGATCACAGAGAACAAAGACCTGGCTAGCCTGCCAACCGTTGCCTCCCATCTCCCCCCACCATCACTCCCATCAAGAGCTTGCTTGGCCCAGAATCGAACCCCTCCAGCTCTGATCGTTCCGACCATGGCCGGCAAGCGGAACCTGCTGCTCTGCTTCGACGCCTTCGGCACCCTCTTCCGCCCCAAGGGCTCCGTGGCCCAGCAGTACGCCCGCGTCGCGCGGCAGTGCGGCCTCGCCGGCCTCTTCTCCGAGGACGAGCTGGAGACGCACCTGCTCGCCGCCATCCGCCGCGAGCGCTCGCTCAACCCCAACTACGGCAGGGCCACCGGCCTGGGCGCCACGCGGTGGTGGACAAATGTAAACCGCAAAGCCTTCCCTCCCCTTTCCAGCCCCGCCCCCGTTCGCACAGTGATCGCCCTGCGGACCAGAGAAACGTAACTGTGCTGACATGTTCCCGTCTGCCTTCTTCCTTTGCTTTCCGCGTGGGGGCTAGGTGATTGAAAATACCTTTACGCCGCTCCTCCCAGAGCAGCAGCCGTTTCCGCCGGAGCTTGTCCCGGCGCTGATTCACCGGTTCGCGTCCGAGGAGGGATACGACGCGCAGACCGACCTCGTCCCCGCGCTGCGCGCGCTGCGCCACCCCGCGCCACGGCAGGCGTTCGGCGAGGTCGTCATCGGTGTCGTGACAAACTCGGACGACCGCGTTCCCAGCATCCTGTCCTCATTGGGCCTGCGCGTGAGCCCGTTGCGCTACGGTGCCGACGACGACGCGCCGCCGCCGCAGCAGGCGGGATCCTCCCAGGGAAACGCCTACGACATCGACTTCCACTGCATGTCCTACGACGTGGGGTACGAGAAGCCCGACGTGCGCATCTTCCGCGCCGCTGAGGGCATGCTGGCCAATGTCGTCGCTGCGCGAGAAGGTGTGGTGCCGACGCCGGGTCAACTCCAGAGCTGGTACAAGGTCTACGTCGGCGACGAACACGCCAAAGATGTCGTTGGTGCCATCGACGCCGGCTGGCATCCCGTGCTTTTGGATGACTCGCAGGCCTCCAAGGTGGCCAGGCTCGAGGACTTCCCGGACCAGCCCATAGCTGACGTGTTCCAACTTCATCCAGTTGTACGCGTGCCGTCGATTCGGGGGTTGGCCTTGTGGCTGTCGGGGACCCAGTGGGCTCCTAGCCAAGAGTCTTCACACCAAGACTAAGCTTCCCCCCCTCTGTTTCAGCTACCCGATGGGATAAGTCGGTTGTGGCCATTCGCGACGGAAGCATGATGCGTCAGCTGGCATGGCGCATGCCGCCCATCTGCTGTGTGACCCGTCGTGCGCGCCCGAACCGCAGCAACATAGTGCTATATATATTGTCTGTAATACACTGCCACAAGGCTCATGAACTATTCCTGTCAATTCGCGGCAGCTCCGGTTGGCAGAGACGTTGGTGGCCAAGCCTTTCGGTACTAATGGCGGGGACGCTGCCAAGAGACCTGGCTTGTTGCACGATTGATAGAGTGCTGGGTGATGCCAAACCGCGACTCAAAGATTACCAACGCATATTGTCCCGCTTTCATCGTAGTGTAGCACAGTGCCCATCGGTACGTGTTACTGAGAGACTCATCTGCTCGTCGCACGGAATACGCCACGGTATCCGAAGCAGTGCATATTCAAAGGATTGGCATGCAGCAACCCCATCAAGGCATACTGCTTGTAGGCTGCACACCAAAATCGAAACCTGCATCTGATGCAAGCAGCCATTCGTGTCAATCCACCAATCCCTGCGATGGATATTCAATTTGGCGAACACGGCAGCGTTGATCATCGCAATGCTTAGCCCCGTCACACGAACCCTCTGATTTACGGTGTAGTTGACGCAGATCACTAGATCAGCGTGTACGTATAAGTTGGAACTTGAGAGGACCTGATGCGCACGGCGTCCTTGAAAATTTGCATCTTCTTAGACACAGCAAGTCGTGAGCTTGTGGCACTCGCATGACGTGCGTGACGAGGCACGATAACCAGCACCGCCACCATTTAGGCGGATCGCACTAAATTTAGAAGCCCCAGCCGTTGTGGTTTTGCAAGCGCAATCTATCCCATGGTACGGAGTATGATAGCAGCGGTTGATTGTGGCGGCCTTGGGTATTTGAGCGGCGCGTTCCAAGGCGAGATGTAATTGGTGGTGCCAGGTTGGTCAGCACACAGATCAGTCGACTCGGCACAAGCACAAGGGCAAAACATTTGCTGCTGTGAGAGGGGTTATGCACCACAGATTGCGGATTGTATCATGTTGCCACATCGGACCCAAGGCGGATTTACTCGGCCCTACTACAAGTCGTGCTGACAAGGTGTTGGCCGGGAGGGGTCGGAGATACGGGCACTGGAGCTGTCAGAAGGTCGGGGCTAGCGAGCGGTAGGCTGCGTGTTGGGTGGTCTAGAGCGCGTGGAAATGATCACGACGGATAGTGTATGTTGGGCAACACACTGTGCAGCCATTCCGTTGCAGAGGAGCGCATGAAGTTGAAGAAACTAGACAGAACTGTCGCGGTTAGCACGGCGGCCCAACGACATCCCCTGGCCAACGGCTAATAGATTTGGGTGCCGATGAAATTGGATTTGGCTGCCCAAACTCGATAGCCCTGGGGCGCAAGTCATGAGGCAATCGAGAGATGACAGCGGTCAGGGCTCGCAGCTTCTACGCGGCCGCAGAAATGTGCCGGGCAGGGATGGGGCGGGGACGGGTGGAGGGAGGAAGAAGGAAAATGTGAGCAAGTGTGACTGGGAAAAGCAGTTGACGTGGGACGGCGATGATGGCGTCCGACGAATATGTGCATGTCCGACTCCGTAGACGGCGAGGGACGGCGATGGTGGAGGAAAGAGGCGGCGGCGAATGCTGGGGGCCTGGCTCCGGTTGGCGGGCGGGCGCAGGCCGGGCAGGGGAGAGAAGAGCACAAAGCGTATTGGCGCAGGGGTGGCCCCCCGTAGCGATGGCGGGTGACAGGCTGTCGGTCAGGCGATGGGAGATGAGGAGAAGATGCGAGGTGTGAAGTCTGGTAGCGAATGGTAGGTAGAGAGAGGCAGAAGTGTTGGTCATGTAGATCTTGGGGCGACGCACCTCCTTGTGGCCGCGGTGGGCGAGCTTGCTATGGTGGAAGTTGGCATCGTTGGCGGCGTCGACACGAGAACGCTGGGAGAAGAGCAAGGCATCTTGTCTGCTGTTTTGCGGTTTCCACGGCTTGCCGTTACAAACAAGGTCGTAGGAAAGATGCTTCAGCTTGAGCGAGAGGCGTGGGCGCAGCAGGAGGCTTGCCAGTGGCTGGTTGGAGGCTCGTCGTTGGCTCGTCAGTGGCTGATCAGTGAGAGCGCCGCGGCGGACGCGGCGGACGTGGGGCAGATGCCTGGGCAGGCCTGGTTAGTGTGGCACGCCCGCTGCAAAGAGCGCCGGGTCCGGACGGCTGGTGCGGTGGTGGGACGCAGAGGGAGGGCGGTAGCGGGCAAGCTAGCGGGCGGATGACCTGCGTGGACTGATGGCGTTGCGTTCGAGACCCAAGGCTGGGGAGAGAGTGACAAGGTTGCGATGGATGTGATATCCGGAGATGGGAGAGCGCGGGAGAGGCGGGAGAGGCGGCTGAGGATGAAGAGGGGAAAATCGGGAGATGTAGGGATGGATGTAGATGAGGAGGTAGGAGGGAGGTTAACAAGAGGCGTGGCAGTTGGCGAGATTTGCAGCTGGCAGGATGGCAGCTGGCAAGATGCAGCTGGCAAGATGCAGCTGGCAGGATGCAGCTGGCAGCTGGCAGCTGGCAGCTGGCAAGGAACAACAAGGAAGAGCAAGCAGCCGTCTGCGAGCTAGCAGCTAATAATAAACGACTGTACTCTAAAAGGAACACGTACAAGGCAACCCGTGTTAATGTTGATAAAACTCTCGTGGAGGAGTTGAGCACTCACTGACACGCGGGTTCATCAAGGTGGTGGGCGTACCTGACAGCACCCCAAGCGCTATGCCCGCTGTGTTTGCGTCTCCGCAGCCGCCTGGAAAGCACCTGATAGGGCTGGCTGGCTGACTGGCTGGCTGGTTGGTTTGCCTTTCTGGCGGCCGCTCGCTCGCTTCTCCGTTTGTTCGCCGCTCCGTTTGCCGTCCTCTGCTGTCGGCTGCGTTCATCCCCCTCAACACCAAAAAAATTATACCAGCTCCCCCGTTCTTCCCACCCATCCTCACGTATTACTCGCACGCATCCATCTCCTCGATTCGACGCCCGACCGCCGTCCTCTCCGTCCTCTCCGTCCTCTCCGTCATCTCCCGTCTCGAAATTCTTCCTTGGCCGCCACCACTCTCCCCCAGCCGGCGCCGGCCTGTCCCCCCCCACCGCCACCTCAGCCTGCTGCTGGCCTCTGCGGTGCTACGGCCTCAATCTCTGGCCCGCGACACCCAACAACACCGACCTAATAAACTAGTCGTCTTGCAGCTGCGAGAGCCTCGAGTCGCCTCGAGCCATTCTTTCATTCATCCCTTCTCCGCACTCTCCCGCCCGTCTGGCTAGTTTCCAACACATACACCACGCGATACTCTGCACTCGGCTCGAAACTTTAATCGCCCTCGCCGCTTTTCGCCCCCTCCTCCGTCCACCCCATATCGCGCCAAAAGCTACCAGAGTCATTGACTCTTTCTTGTCACACTTCTCACACAGTTCACCCTCCGCGCCGCTTTCCCCCCCCCATTGTCAACCTCCATCGACCTTTTTCATCCATTCTCTCTGACCGGCCGTTTCTCTGTCCGTCCTCCGCGCTTGGTACGTTTTGCCTCCTGCCTTTGCGCCTACATCGATGCGTCACTCACTCTTGGGCTCTCGAATTGTCTCTATCCTGCTCTTTCGCCGAACGTCCTTCTCTCCCACAATCTGCTTGTTTCCACCAGTCACCGCTGCATCCTGACCTTGCCTCCTGCTTCCCCTCGCTCAAATCTTGGCCCTCCGTCTCCCAGCTTTGTCTTGCGCGCCTCGGCGAAAGCGCCGTTTCCGCGTCCCCCCTCTGTCTCTTTCTCTGTCCCTGCCTCCCGCCCTCCCACCACCGCTCGCTGTTGGTGCTTGTCGCTATTCCCGCCTCGGTCCCGCGCGGACGCCTGCTTCGAGACATTGGCCCATGCTCTTTGAGACTGTATGACGACTTAGCAAACCGTTACCCCCTCCTGCTGTGTCTCTACCTCTGCATGTGCATTGACGCGCCCTCCGTCGTTGCATTGCCTCGCTAGCTCTGTCTTGCTTTGCCCAGCTCTGCCCAGCTCTGCCCATAACTACATCTACCCTCGTCCCCACGAGCCGCATGTCTGCTCTGATGTCCCTGTCGCAGTCTCTGCACGCCGCCGCCCGTGCTTTCTTCTTCTCCCACTGCTCCTCAACCCTCACTCCACCTCCCTACCCATTTGCCTGCATATTGCATGAAATGTCTCTGCTGACATGAACTTGTTTCTCTAGAATAGTTTCCCGCCATTCCCGGACCCTGTCGATTCCTGCCCGCCTCGGCACCGAACCCTCCCTCCCTCCCTCTACCCTGCCCTGCAGGCTCCGTCAAAATCCCACCGGCCGGCCACTCGACGTCATCATTGCTACCGTATCGCTGCCGAACATTGCTTTTTCCGCCTACTCGCAGCCTCCTGCTCTGACACCCGATCCGCGTCATTTGCCTGCCGACTCACATTTCACCATCCAAGACTGTTTTGACGCCGATCGCTCTCTCGCGCACCACAGCTCTTCCGCGACAACAAAATCTCTACCGGCCCCAACAAAACCCCCAGCTTGGCATTCCTTCCCCCCGAACCAAGCCTCCCCTTGGCAGTGGCTGTTACTTGTGCCTTCCGCCGACCCTGAAGCGGCGTCTGAGACAGCTACACTAGACTCTGTCGTCACACGACCATCCTCGCCGCCATGGGTAACCAAAGTTCAAAGCCCGACGGTTCGCCTAAATCTGGCCCCGATGGGAATCTTCAGTCTTACCCCTCCATCAGCAGAAGCGATACCAAGGAATCATCCCGATCTTTTCGCTCGCTAAGGTCAAAGATCCCAGGAACTTCCAAAACCGACAGCCCTAGAAATTCCACACTTCTCAGCAATGGCGATTCCGACAAGGGCCTCGATGCTGCCTCCGTCCGATCTGGGAAGAGCGGCCGCTCCAGTGCCTCACGTGGCAGCCGCGGCGAAAACACCCTCAAACACAGCTCTACCGACATGTCGATTGCCGACTCCATGCTCTCCAACGAACAACCGCCGCCCTCACCCGTCCAGTCCAGCGCCTCTAAGAGTGCCGGTCTCCACGATGTGAGCGCTGCCCAAGCCAGCGGCGAGGTCGATCACGTTTCCGACCAGCCTCCGTCCGCGGCCGCTGCTAGCGCCAACACCCACCTGCTATCTCCCGGACAATCAATTCTGGTTCGTCGCGACAGCAGCAACAGCCAGGTCGTGCACAAGACACCATCGACCGAGTCAGCCAAGGCCGATAGCAATTCCAATGTCGCCATGGCCGACATCAAAGAAATGGACCTCGACGACTACATCAAGCGTCTTCTGGATGCTGGCTACGCCGGCAAAGTCACCAAGAGCGTGTGCCTGAAGAATGCTGAGATTGTCGCCGTCTGCCAGCGTGCGCGCGAGGTGTTCCTCTCCCAGCCCGCCCTGCTGGAGCTTGATGCCCCTGTCAAGGTCGTTGGTGACGTACACGGCCAATACACTGATCTTATCCGAATGTTTGAAATGTGTGGCTTCCCTCCCATGGCCAATTACCTTTTCCTTGGCGACTATGTCGATCGCGGCAAGCAGTCCTTGGAGACCATTCTTTTGCTCCTGTGCTACAAGCTCAAGTTCCCCGAGAACTTTTTCTTGCTGAGGGGTAACCACGAATGTGCCAACGTTACACGAGTGTACGGATTCTATGACGAGTGCAAGCGAAGGTGCAATGTCAAGATCTGGAAGACATTCATCGACTGCTTCAATACTCTGCCAATCGCTGCTATTGTGGCTGGCAAGATTTTCTGCGTTCATGGCGGTCTGTCGCCGGCGCTTAGCCACATGGACGATATTCGAAACATTGCGCGCCCGACCGACGTTCCTGACTACGGCCTGCTCAATGATCTGCTCTGGTCCGATCCTGCAGACATGGAGCAGGACTGGGAAGCCAATGAACGAGGGGTGAGTTATTGTTTCGGCAAGAGAGTCATAACCGACTTCCTTGCGGTCCATGACTTTGATCTTATCTGCCGGGCACACATGGTCGTGGAGGATGGCTACGAATTCTTCAACGATCGTGTTCTAGTCACTGTTTTCAGTGCGCCCAACGTGAGTTTTATCCAGCGCGTTGAAAGACGTGCGCTAACTCGATGACACAGTACTGTGGTGAATTCGACAACTGGGGAGCCGTCATGTCGGTTAATGCAGAGCTTTTGTGCAGCTTCGAGCTGCTCAAACCCCTCGACTCAAGTGCTCTGAAGAGCCACATTAAAAAGGGCCGCAATAAACGACAGCACATGCTCAACAGTCCTGTAAGTACCACGACTGATTCTTGTGCAAAGCTTGCGCTAACAGGCTACAGCCCGCGAGTGTTTATCCACAGAGCGTATAATGAAGCCTACGTGAATTATTTACAAGTGGTTCACGCATTTACATATATCATGGCAATGTACACGCTAATGCGGCACGAAGAGCATGTCGGAGTCACCCTCCGGCTCCATCAGCACTGCAGCCGAATATTACATCCGTCACTGCCGGTGGCAGACGCCGCCAATACTGTCGGCATTTTAGCCAGGGGATCCGTGCAACCAGAGCTGCACGAGTACATTATTACGGCCTGCATGGGGTCCTGTTTCATGTACACCGCGGCCCCCGTGGCCGACGACAAACTGGCGTTGGATTGGTCATCGACGCAGGCTGTCGATTGACTGGGCGTTTTTGGGGTTGTTCTTGTTGCTTTCTTGCGGTACAGAAAAAAAATGCTTGGGAAGATGTGTTGTATAGTGGTTTGACCTTTTTCAGAATTGTGCTATCAGCGCCCGCCCGTGTCGCATCCCGGCGTGGCCATGTTGAGATGTTATGAGGAGGACGACTGTTGGTATAGAGAGGGCGAGAGACGAGAGGCGGGAGGGGAGGCCGCGCAGGCCGATGTACTGGGTCATTTAGCATAACCTCCCTTTACAATTTCCTTAATATGAGAATCCTTACGAAGCAAGGTACAATGGAACATGGTTCTCTGTGCTCGTTTCTGGGGAGATGTAGTAGAGCGTGAGAGTGCTCATGGCTTGCACCGCGGCGAGTGGGCAGGTTTCCCCTGCCCCCCAAGTCAGCTGGCTTCGCTTACACGCCTCCATCCACACTCTGCAAAGAAAACTCTTCGCTCCCCTCCCCTGGGACGTCTGTGAGTCATTCCTGCGGGCAGCCAACAAGCGGGGGCGCCCAGGAAGCAGGACCAACAAACGCAGCCGCCTGCCTGGCCGGCCTTTACAAGGGACATGATGAAATCCTGCCACAGAAGGAGGGCGAAGACATGCGGTGATGAAACAGAAACGGGGGTTTACGTGCTGTTTTCACTCCGTTCATCTCTGCACACCGCTTCGTGCACTGGATTTTGCGACTCTCATGGCTACTGTCGAAGCAGGTGGTCTGGGCAGCACAAGCACGACGGAATAGCAATCCCTTGCATCGCGATCAATAAACATTGTCATGGCGGCGATAGAGGTGGGCATGTAGGCCTCATCTGCGAGGGCTGGTAATCTGGGGGGTCAAGCGTTGACACGAAACGTGTATTCGTAGGGTGACTGCCGTCATGTACATTCGATAATTCACGTGCTATTTCGAAATCCGTTTATGCACTGCCTTTTGCAGGTGCTCGCTCTGTCACTTCTCGCAGCTGCCACGGCTTTCCATCTGTACGTTTCTCAACTTCTCAACATCGTTCCGGAACTTCTTCTCCTACATCTTCTCCTACACTCATCCGTTTTCCATTTTCTCTTCCTCCATTTGTTCTGCCCGCATATAAGTAAGTCTCTTCTATATATTTATCCTCTTCCGCCTTCTCTTTCCTTTCACCATTTACATCTTCATCATCAACTTCTTCATCTCCATCATCTTCATCATCTTCATCAACTTCTTCATCTTCATCATCAGTACCCACCCTCCCCCCCTTCCACTTCTAAAGAAGAGCTCTAACAACATCCACAGGTTCGAACATGGCCCGCAGAAAGAGCAGGGCGCCGCCTCGATCGCCGCCGCCGCCGCCGCCACCGCCGGCCGCGAGCCGCCAGTACGG
>LUFD01001054.1:8503-42423 GCA_003025255.1 Cordyceps pruinosa | reverse complement strand
CTCGCCTCCCCCGCCGGCGTTTCATCGTCCCACCGCAGCGGCTCGCCGTCCGCCCAGTCCAGCACGACGAACGGGTGGCCGAGCGGGTTGTCGAACGCCGCGCTCGCCCCGCGGAGGCGCGGCGCCCACGCGAACCCGCTGCTCTCGAGCGCGCGCAGCACGCGCACGTCCGCCTCGACGCGGGCAGCGGCGTACGGCTGGTGCGCGGCGCTGAAATGGGGCACGCGCACCGCGAGGCTGGGGTGGTGGGCGTCGTCGTCGCGGAAGCTGACCTTGAAGACGCGGCTCTCGCCGCCCTGGAACGCGCCGTCGAGGAAGGGCGAGGAGCCGCCGAGACGCAGCGCGGCGAGGGCGGCGAAGAGGGCCACCGGGGACGTGCTCTGCGTTCCGTGCGGCGCCATTGCCGAGATGATGTGCTGGAGGGGGATGCCGGCGTTGGTTGGGCGAGACACACTTTCAGCATGCGATGGTCGGGGCCGCCCGGAACCGAGCAGTTACACCAGCCGGCCAATCAAGTCCCCATTTCCGGAATCAAGGAAACAGCAGCTCAATGCTCATCACTAATATCATGTACACATCCTCACCCTCTTCATCCCCAAGCCCCCTCCGCTATCGGTTCGTCGGAGCATCGGCCGGCGATCCGGTCCGCCGCAGCACGTGAAATGGTGTGCGAATGGCGCCCCCCCAGCTTTCGGCTTAGTGGCGCCCTAGATGCCGTCCTCAACGGCAACTTACAAAGCAAGCCATTTCTTCTCCCTCATGCAATGTGCAATTCATAAATATCTCTTCTTTTCTCCCCTCCTCTCGTATCTACCCTCCCCTTCCCTCCCCCCAATACTCTCTCAGACACAGTCTACTTGCTTCCCCCCAGCCCCATGAAGTCCCATCGGCAGCTCGCCGCGGCGGCTCGGCACCTGCGCCGTCCCGCGCCGTCCTCGGCGTCGTCGCCGTCCCGCGCCTCCCTGCCTCCCTCCCAGCGCCGCGCCCTCCAGACCTCCGCGCGCGCGCTCTCCGGCGGCGCCTCCAACCCGCCCATGGCATTCCCCTGCCTCGACGCCATGGAAACCCGCTCCGCCGCCCTCCAAAACACCGCCGCCGCCGCCGCCGCCGCCGCCCTTACCTCGTCCACGTCCGGGCCCGAGCCCTCCTACACGTCCGGCGCCACGCAGACGTTCCACTGCGACGAGCCGCTGCACCTCGACTGGGGCGGCGTGCTGCCGTCCTTCGACATCGCCTACGAGACCTGGGGCGCCCTCAACGCGGACCGGTCCAACGCCATCCTGCTGCACACCGGGCTGTCCGCGTCCTCCCACGCGCACTCCACGCCTGAAAACCCATCCCCCGGGTGGTGGGAGCGCTTCATCGGCCCGGGCGCGCCGCTCGACACGGACCGCCACTTCGTCGTGTGCACCAACGTGCTCGGCGGGTGCTACGGGTCGACGGGCCCCGCGAGCGTCGACCCGGGCAGCGGCGCGCGCTACGCGACGCACTTCCCCGTGCTGACCGTCGAGGACATGGTGCGCGCGCAGTTCCGCCTGCTCGACGCCCTCGGCGTCGCCCGGCTGCACGCCAGCGTCGGCTCCAGCATGGGCGGCATGCAGTCGCTCGCCGCCGGCGCGCTGTTCCCCGGCCGCGTCGGCCGCGTCGCCTCCGTCAGCGGCTGCGCGCGCTCGCACCCGTACAGCATCGCCATGCGCCACACGCAGCGCCAGGTGCTCATGATGGACCCGCACTGGCGCCGCGGCTTCTACTACGGGCAGGTGCCGCCGCACGCCGGCATGAAGCTCGCGCGCGAGATCGCCACCGTCACGTACCGCTCCGGCCCGGAGTGGGAGCGGCGCTTCGGGCGCCGCCGCGCGGACCCCGCGCGCCCGCCCGCGCTCTGCCCGGACTTCCTCGTCGAGACGTACCTCGACCACGCCGGCGAGAAGTGGTGCCTCACGTACGACCCCAACTCGCTACTGTACGTGAGTAAAGCCATGGACCTGTTCGACCTGAGCCTGAGCAACCAGCGCGCCACGCAGCAGCGCCGCGCCGCCAGGCAGGCCGCTGGTGGTGATGGGGAGGCGGCGGCGGCCGCCGCGTGCAACCTGACGCTGCCGGACAAGCCGTACGAGGAGCAGCCCGGGTCGCACGTCGACGCCGAGGCCGCGGCCAAGGACGCGGGCTCCGCGGCGCGCCCACCCGAGGACCTGGTCCGCGGCCTGGTGCCGCTGCGCGACACGCCCGCGCTCGTCCTCGGCGTCGCCAGCGACATCCTCTTCCCGGCCTGGCAGCAGCGCGAGGTCGCCGAGGCGCTGCGCCTCGCCGGCAACCGCAACGTCACCCACGTCGAGCTGAGCGAGGAGATGAGCCTGTTCGGCCACGACACCTTCCTGCTGGACCTCGAGCACGTGGGCGGCAACCTGAAGAACTTTTTGCGTTGATCGGAAGCAAGCAGCAGGCACGGGGCGTGGGAAAGGACGTGAGAAGGGCGTTGGGGGAACCACAGACACCAGTCGGTTTGCATTGTAAAAGTAGAATTTTCACACAATTTTTGCATAGGTACTGGCGTTCGGTATCAAATCAGCTTGCACAAAATAAATTCAGAATACTCCGCAACCAAATAATTCCAATGGTATCTTAGTCGTGTGATGCATCCCGCCCAATACTACTACCTCACACCATCCTCCATGTTCCTGTAAAATACCCCATGCAATATGTATGCAATACAAATATTACACATACCAGTCCGTTTGCACATTCATCAACCATCTCAGCAAGAGAGAATTAAAATTCCAACTGAAGAATTCAGGTAGCCTCCTACGCTTTGAACAGAAAATCAACACAAAACGCCACAGTAGCTGCAAGAACAAACAAAATGTGACCGGCACGGCTAGAATTTCCATATTAAGCTAATACAATGAAGGAAAGAGCGGCGTATCAGATAAAAGAAGTGCTGAATTCGCTCTGTGTTTGCGCGGGCGATCGCGGCTCCGCGCTCTTCTTGGGAGATGGTGGAAGTGTGACGGGAGCTGGCCGTGGCGGCGCTTTCTTTGCTTCGACCCTTGTGGTGCCGGTAGGGCTCGTACCGCTCGTGTCAACGGCGAAAAAGTCGCCGACCAATCCCGGAGACGGGGCCGTCTTTTCGAGTGCATCCTCAAACGCTTGCGTAAGACTCTCGCCTGAGGTGGATATAGACAACTCGAGGGATCCAAACGAGGGACTTGGCAGATTCATATCAGTGGTAGATGAGATGGAGGGACGTGGTTGGCCGCTCGTCGCAAGGGGAGGCGGCATTGCTGAGTGTCGTGGCTCAGCCGCGTCGACCAATCCCCAGTCTGGCACAGAAAAATCCGGTCGTTCAGGTGAGGGCGCTTCGTCGGATCGTGGTGGTCTCCGCGGCGGCTGGCGTCCTCTCGGAAGACCTTTTGTGACGGGAAAGTCGCCTTCTAACGCGGCATTGGTGTATGCGCTCTTAGGCGACTTGATCTCAAGGTTTCGTTTCGATTCTTCGCCGCGAGGCAGTGGATTGGCAGTATCGGATCCCTGCAAGCAGGAGGACTTTGGGCTCGGTTCGCCGTCCCGTGCCCGTCGCGAGGTGTTCTTCTGCAACAAGCTAGGTTGTGAGGCACTTGTCTTCAAGAGTTGCGGGGGGCCAGTTTTGCGCCGGCTACTAGCATCAGAGCCAAGTCGCGCACGGAATCCCAGGCGAGGTGGCGGCTCAAATGTGTTAACCGGGCTGTTACCTGGGTGTGCGCCGGCGGCAGCTGCGGGCGCTCCCCCAATGCGGCCGTAAAGTGTTGCGGGACGGGAGGCCGGTTTCTTGGGCGCTTCAACAGGTGCAGGTGGTGGCAGTTGGAACGGGTTCGTGCTGAGCTCCGGTGAGTTCGCCATGTTTCTGAGGGATAACGATCCCATTGGAGAGTTGCTCGCGTTGGGCTCCGGTCTCTTTGACACAAGATGAGTTGCGCTGGTCTGGGCAGTGTCTGATTGGCCTGTCGCCAACTGCTTTTCAGCGAAAGCAGGAAAAGGGTCAGCGTCGGGGCTGGCGCTCAGGCCAGCTGACGGAGGTTCTGGGAACTGTTCAAGTGATGCCTGCTTTGTGATGGTTTCACCAAAGTCAAAGTCGGCGAAGCTGCCAGCGAATCCTTCCGTCTGTCTCTGCTTCCGCAGTTTCTCAAGTTCCTGCTGCTCCAGATCCATGGTGAAGCTACACCGACGAGGGGAGTGAAATGTAGCTGTGTCTCGTCTCGCAAGCACATTTCGAATGACGGGTGGTTCCCAGCGATCTTCGCTGGCACGTGGGGCAGAGGTAGCTGGGGATGGAAGAGATGAAGGGCCGTCAGGCTTGTTGGCCACGGACAAGTCAGAAACTGAAGGCGAGAGTGATTGCTCTGCATTGTTAATAGACTGAGGCGGCGACGGGTAGCCGTTGTCGATGGTCGTTGGCTTGACCAGTACGGGCTGTTCCCTGGATGGGCTGGTTGGCTTCGCCATATCCTGATCGTCGCCACCCTCGGGAATATCATTGTCATGGTTGGCATTATCATCCACGCCACGTTCCAACGCAAGGGGGCTTTTGGTCTGCCGGTCGGTACTGGGGGGTAGGGGGCCCCATGGCCCTACTGTAATTTTCTTGCAGAAGTGAACGTCGAGAGGATTAACCCACTCCTTTGTGCGTCCGCCAGCTGTGGAGGGCCGCTCTGGAGTGCCGACTCGTGAGCCGCTTCCACCGAGGGCGGAAGGCAGAGGGAGATTCGCTGTGCTGCTGCTGTTTATGTATGGGTTCCGGAAATTGGCTTCGGGGGATTGGTAACGCAGGCTGCTGACGCTTCCCTTGCGCATAGGGCTGGAGAGGTCGACCATGGACGAGTTGGCACCGAACTTGAGGGTCTGCCGCCAGTTGGTAGGCCCTTTTGTGGAATATGAGGTGCCAGGACGGGCAAGATGTTCGGTGGGCTGGTGAGACGTGTCGTAGAATTGTTGTCGAGGCAGTTCTGCCGGTTCGGCTCCTTTCTTGTCGCCAGATTTGGCCCTGTGCGTTTGTCAGTCGGTTGTGGTCGTGGCGGTAGGGGACTGCGACTTACAGTGCTTTTTTCTTGTCGCCTCCAAACTTGAGGCCAAAGAAGGAGACCATGTTGATGACTGCCTGCAGTTAGTAAACATGACGCATTGCACAAGGAAGGCGATGCAAGTACGCGTTGAATTGAGCGAGTTGCTCTTTGACGTCGCCCAGGCTGAGTGGGTGGAGGGTCAAACTTGGGCGCTCGCACGGATGAGGTGCAAGCGCAAGCGGAGTCTGCAGCGCCGATGACAGCTCCAGGAATAGAGGATTCCGGAAGCTGAAGGTGAGACAAGGGTTGAATGTCTGGATGAAGTGCCAATGCGCAAGAATGACGGAGATGTTGTTGTTGGAGATGTCGGTGCGGGCGCAAACGGGTGTTGGTGGTGGCTAGGAACACTGCAGGGGCAATGGAGAAGTCGAGGGTATTAGGTATTAGGCGAGAATATCAAACAATTAGTCGAAGGAGAACCGGGACGAAAGGAACGTGGGTGCCGACGAGGGCATGCGAGGAAGAAAGAGCGGCGAACAGAAAAGCAGATGCGGGATGGAAAGGATGGCGGAGGAGGAGGAGGAGGAGGAGGAGGAGGAGAGAAGGGGAGGGAACCAGGGTCCTGGGTGCTTGGCAGGGGTCTCATAGTACGGTGGTGCTGTATAGCTCGAGTCTGGAGGACCAAATACTGGGTAGTCCTCGGCGGCTAATTTTGTAATTTATTATTTAGTAGACGGGAGGGATACAAAGAGAACAAACTTGCCGGAAATTATCAATTCGGTAATACACCCATGTGCCGTGGCCAATGCCCTCTCCAGCCCGCTCGGCAGACGTAGATGCTACACGCGATGCTGCGCAACGCACGCTGAACAATCGTGAACTCGGGATGGCACAGTTGTATTTCAATACGCTATACTTCGAATGCAACTTCATGCTTCCAATGGGCGCACATGAGGATTGCGGTGGCGCCGAGTTGCTAGCATTGCAGAGGCTGTTCCTTGACTACTCGCTGTTCAGTACTCACGCTGCAGATGACACTTTTCTTCAAATACCCAGGACGATAAAACTGTATCACACTTGGCTACACTTGCCTCAACAGTGATTGTCGAGGAAAGGGCAGTGTGTCGCGCCACGGCAATGTACAACGCGCTACGTGACTCACTTACCACACTTGGGAACGTAAACTCATCCAGAAGCCGATAACTTCTCCGCAGCAACCCAAGAATACGCACAACACCATGACCACCCGCTACGTGGAAATATTCCGGCGCGAGCAGCTCACCGAGGAGATACTCGCCGATGCCGCCCGGCTCTTCAGCGAGAACTACGGGGTCTGGAGCCACGCCGACGGCGCCTTCGGCAAGCCGGGTAAGCGATGGACTCGGATGATACTACCTCCAGACCCCTCTGCTGACTTGCGAGCGCAGGCACCCGCGTGAAAATGACGCCAGCCCGCCTGCGCGCCGAGTGCCTCCCCGCGGGCTCCCGGAGCTGCCTCGCCAGAGTCACCGTCGACGGAACCCTGGCCGGCCACGCCTTCGCCTGCCGCTGGCAGTACGGCCATCGCCAGGTGTGCTGGATCACCCAGCTCGTCGTCCATCGCGACTACCGGGAGCGCCGTCTCGCGGCCACGCTGCTCCTGGCGCTGTACGAGCGCCAGGACGACATTGTGGGCATCGCGAGCTCCCACCCCGCCGCCTGCAAAGCTCTCGCCAGAGCCTACGGAGGTACAGTTCGTCTTCCCTTCTGACAGTCATCCCGATTCTCACCAGAACACCACGAGCAGGGTTCCTATTCCGAGACCCGCCGCTGGCGTTTGCCGGACAGCACGCCGCGGGCATCGCCGCCGCGTGCCCTGTCCGCTACATCCAAGATGCCAGACCACGCCGAGCCCATGGAAGCGCTGGCGCGGGTCAAGGAACTGGGCGGATGGCCTCTCGGTGAACTGCCCGATGGACATGAATATCTGTTGGTTTTTGAGGTGGCACGGCCAAGAGCACGGCCCTTGTAGCGGGTAACCTGAGAGAGGCTTGAGCTACCGCGAAGGTGAAACGATGAATATGAAATATTAGGTTCTCGTTTGAGTTGATTGTCTTCATTGTAAATTATTTGCTGGCTTCCATATTGCCACACGAGCTGCGATCCAAATAAAGCGTATCCCTTTGAACATTGTGGAGATCACGAGAAAGGAGGAGAGAGTAGTGCTCATAATGATAGCGAAATAAGCTGCAGAGATAGACAGACTTATTATAATAGCTAAACAAGCGATACCGGCTTGTCTGCACTCCCATTCTATTTCTAGGCCCTGTATACATCATGGCCTGCTTGTCACTTATACTTCGTAGCCGCAGAACGGGTGTGGACAGGGCTGAGAAGAGCGCCAGGAGCGAGCAGCTAGCCGGAGGGAGGGATCTTCGGATGAATCAAAACGGGTTCAGCTGGCTGCGAATATGGCCAGCTTGGCTGTTCTTGCTGTTGACCCACGAGCTTCTATCCCCCCATATCGCGAGCCATCTCATGCGTGGATGCTCTTGGTTCTCTTTCAGTAAGGGCATGAACAGCTCAGCCCTTCTCTCATCCCGCCCGCCGGCCCCAGACTTCAGCTCATGACAAGTCTCCAAGGGCTCACGACTAGTGTTGCGGTAGAGCGAATCATTTGCAGGCATCGTTTTAGCGCCATCCAAGCCGAAATTACCATCAGCACCAACTCGCCCCTGAATAGCTGCCTTCGTCACATTCCATCAATTGATCACATATATGCCCGAATATTGACAAATTACTGGCGTTCCTCGGGCGAACCCCCGGTTCGAGCACTCACGTTGCACATACAGATACGCCAACATTGGGTGGCGGTGGTTCAGCCTGCGGCGTCTCTGTGTGGTAGTAGATGTTCGAGAGAAACGTCTCCTGTTCCATATGCTTTCTTTCCTTTTTCCTTTATAAGTCACAGTCTCGCTTTCCCTTGGCCGTGGCTGTGGCACAAGATGCTGCCGTTGCCTGTATTTCAAGTGATGAGTACCGATCCAGAATACTCTTTCACGGACAAGAGCTGTTGAAGTTCACTGAGACTAGCAATTACAGCACGTATATGTCGACTCGAAGGTGTGTTCTTCAGACAGTAGCAGGATCACAGCCACGCGTTGTTCCCAGACGACAGACTACCGGCCACACCCACAAAGAAAGAAGCGTGAATACATGTTCAGTCCAGACACCAGTACGCCAATAACAATACAAACTCCCAAATTCGATCCCCTCACCCCACCCACAGCCCCCCTCATAGTTGCTCCAGCAGCTTCCGCCGCCTGCGGTCAATCAGCTCCTCCTGGACCTCCTCCAGCGTCGGCAGGCTCGCGACGTGGCCGTCGCCCGCGTCGCCCGGCAGCGGCTCCCAGCCGTCGGGCGGCTCCTGCACGCCGCCGCCCAGCAGGTGCTCGATCGCCTGGCGCTCCTTGTCCGCCTCGTAGCGCAGCAGCGCCGGGTCCTCCTCGTCCGGCGCGTACCCGTAGTACGCCGCGTCCACCTGCCGGCGCAGCTCCCTGCTCGTCTCCAGCGGCTTGCCGTCCTCGGCGCTCTTGGCCACCGCCGCCTCGAACAGCTCCTTGACGCCCGGCAGCTCCTTGGCGCGGCCAAAGTACCGGTACCCCTTTCCACCACCCGGCACCTCCCGCCCCTGCTCGTCGTAGACTTTCCCGCCGCCGCCGCCGCGCATGTAGTTGGGCCCGCCGAGGTTCCGGATCTGCACCTCCCAGACGTGCTTCTCGCGCATCAGCTTGTTGATCTCGTCGTTGAGGTCGCGGATCTGGTAGTCGCTGAGCACGGGCTCGTGGATGCGCGACACCTTGCGCGAGATCTCCTTGAGCACCTGCCCGCGCCACTTCTCGCACACGGGGATCGACTCGACCTCGGTGATGGCGCGCGGCCGGCGCGCGCGCCCCGTGTCGACGATGCCCAGGTCGGCCGCCTGCGCCTCGCGGAAGCGAAACAGCATCGACTGCGCCTTTTCGGAATTTCGCGCCTGCGTGGTGGTTGACTGGGGTTAGTCATGTCTGGGTGGCAGAGGCGAGCCAGGTGGCATGTAGGAGAGGTACGCACCATGATGGGCAATTGAGACCGCGCCTGGTGAAGGCGTCGTCTGCGGATTGGATGTGGTAGAGTCGTGTAGAGCGCTTGTTGAAAATCCGTCTGGATGGTTTCGGTTTCTGCGAGCCGCCACCGGCCCCACACAATCCAGATGGCAGCCTGCTACAGCAAACGCGCCAGTCACGCCGCCTCTTCAACTTTTTCCTTACACTTCATTCCTCCATTCAAAACTTCTTTTCCAACGCAAACTCGGCTTCAGAAATGACGAGTTTCTATAATGTGCTCCGATGCTCCATTCTCGCCTCCCATCTCTGTACAAACGGCCCAGACATGGTCACGTGGCAATCTCCCAGACAGAAGAAATTGACCTGGAACGGACATGGTTCTCCTTGACTGTTTGCTCCCACGCCAGCTCGCGGCGGTCAAGCTCATCTCCTGTGATGCCAGTTTCGATTTATTCTTGTCCCTTACTAGGCGACTCGTCTGGAGTGAGCTCTCCGGTCACCAGCTCTGCGACAAGCCGCCGTGGTATTGGCCCGTCCGGACGCAGCGACGGAGAAGCACCTCCAGGCGACGATCCCATGCTTTGCATATCCCCGGCGGATAAATACGTGAACCATTTGGAATGGCAGTGTTCCCTCAGGATAAGTATACGGCCATGCCACAGCATGCGCCATCGATTTCTTTTAGTGTGTTTTCTTCACCCAGCATTCAATACGCAGTGGTTCATCCGCCAGGTCAGAAGTCTGGCCTTTGATGAACAACCCACGAAACAACCAATCTGCAGTGAGGACACGCTATCCCGGGATCTCGTGTGTGTCCTGCCGCTCTGCCAAAGCCGCTCTTACGGGCGCGCCTTGTTGCAACAGCAGCAGCGTTCACCGCGTCATGACCGCTTCCTACGAAGAACAGAAATCTGAGCAGACCTTGTCCAACAAGATCCGTCCTTCCACTCCAGCAATCACACAACGCAATGGGAACGCGGATAGACCAATCTCCTGGACTCCTACCCACGGTAGGGGGCCAACACAGTCTTCATCAGCCTGCCGTCAGGCAGAGGCGCCTCACCTTGTTTACCTTCTCAAACTCGGAAGGATTCGACAGAGCCGCAATGACCGACAACCCTTTTATTATCCAAGAAAGCAACAGCCCGAGTGGCCTTGCTACATGTTTTTTGAAACATTTATAGTTTTCAATCGGAGCAGGCTGAGAATCATTCATCTTTCGACTCGAAATTTTGAGCAAGCTGGGTTCTTCTTTGATTCGACGCGTTGCGCTCCGGTTCAGCGAGAGACCCACGGGAATCCGAGCTCCTGCTGTGTTACTGGATACGAGGAGAGATGATCCGACCGGGGGGGACCTTTTCTTTTAGAATACACGACCAACCAAGATACGCTTCCTTTGTGGAAGTTTTTAGTGTTTTTCGACCCGGTGATGACCCAGAGTCCAACAAGCCAAATTTGCAGCTTAACCACGGCATCGACACTCTCGGCGGAGGACAAGAGCATGAAGGGAGACCTGGGAAGGATTTGGGGCAGCGGTGTGCTTTGCGAACGGATAAGGGCCGTGGGTTGGTGTGAGCGTCGTTGCTGATGCGGCGGAGGG
Organism: Cordyceps pruinosa; assembly: GCA_003025255.1. NCBI lineage: Eukaryota > Fungi > Ascomycota > Sordariomycetes > Hypocreales > Cordycipitaceae > Cordyceps > Cordyceps pruinosa. The sequence continues at coordinate 31,702 of LUFD01001054.1, read as the reverse complement.
GGTTGAATCGAGTGGCATCGGTCACGCCAGAGCCGAGGGATGGGTGAACCTAGAGAGACAAACGAACCAAAGGGTGCTTCTGTGCCCCCTGGTTCTGCATCTCTTCTTCCACCTTTCTCCCTTTGGTTCTTTCGTGGCTGTCTTTTCGTTGTCCTCGTTTCCCTCTTCCAATGCCCCCGCTCGCACTGCTGCCATCACGCTGGCGTTTCCCGGCTCTGCCTCGCTGACACACCATGTTCTTCTTTCCTCGGCTCCTGCGACTTGCTCAGACTCTGCCCGTCCTCGCAGGCCTGGCCGCGGCGCCCTCTTGGGGATGTGCGGCCGGGTGCTGGATGTCCTGTGTGTTGCCAATGAGAACATGAGAGAGCTAATCTGAGGGTCCTTTTTGCTTTTTTTTTTTTTTTTCTTATCTTGAATCCCTTGCTGTCGCTCTGTTTACACGCATCCATTCACCTCCTATCTATAACATTCTGCGGTTTTCCTTATTGTTGATCATGGACGCACATTGCCGAGTATGGTGTAGAGGAATTTCTATTCGACTCTGCGATAGAGTCCCAGTCGATATCATGGCTTCAACAATCCATGCCAGATGCTAGATCAGCTACTCTTTTCTCACTCAAGTGTACAAAAATACAAGCCATGCCTTTGTGCTTCCATCTCAAAAACACAAAAATTCTTGCATGAACCCCCAATGAAATTACACACATGGTCCCGATCTACTTTGGAAGATGTTCATCTCTATCCGTTCCTTGTTGCCTTTTCAACTGTCATAGCCCCCTCCAGTTACTGCTTCTTCTTCGCCGCCGCCGCCGCCGCCTCGGTCGGCTTGCTGTACATCCAGAGAGCCGCAAACGCGACGAAGCCGGTGACCGTGGCGGCGATGCCGGCGATCCAGGGCCAGGCGCCCGAGATGGCGTAGCTGCGCGGCCACTCGTCGTGGGCCATGTGGCGGACGCTGACGGTGCGCTTCTCCTCGACGCTCGTGAGCAGGGGCCGCTTGTAGTTGACGATGAAGTTGAAGATGCCGTGCTGGTCGGGCGTCGTGAAGCGCGCGCCGTATGTGGCGGCGTCGGCCGTCTTGCCGACGGGCGCGAGGCTCAGCCGGTGGAACGGCGACAGCATGGAGAACTCGAGCTGCAGCGCGTCCTGCTCGGGCACGGCGAACGGCACCCACTTGTCCCAGCTGTACTCGGACAGCGAGATGGAGTATGTCTGTTTTGCCAGGATTAGCAAACTCACGCAGTTCTTCTCGTTCCTGCCTCCGTAAAACGTACCACGTCGTTCTTGATCCGGTACAGGTTCGGGTTGCGCTCGTCACTACCGACCAGGCGGTGCTCGACGTCGTTGACGCGGAGCACGCCAATCTCCTGGAACGCCCACCCGGAGACGCGGCGCGCAAACTCCCTATTGTGCGTGGTCGTGGGCTGCCCGCCGACCCTCGCGACCTTTGCGTCGAGCCACTTGTCCTGCAGCATGGCGGCGGGCAGCACGGCGACGCGGGCCGAGTTGCGCGCCTGCAGGACCGACACGAGGGCGAGCTGGCGGCCGGCGGCGAAGAGGTCGTCCGGGTCGACAGCGTCCGCGTGCTCTTTCGGGTTGTAGCTGTAGGCGGTGTCGGGGGCGCGCAGGACGGGCGTCAGCAGCGGGCTGTTGCCGAGGACGTGGCCGGCGGCGTGCGGGACGGCGAGCACGGCGCCGGCGTCGGGCAGCGCAAAGTACGGCTTGGCGCCGGCGCGCGCGTTGGGCGTCGGCGTGTCGAGCACGAGCACGTCGTGCGCCTCGGGCGCGGACAGCGCGTCGTAGTGGAAGTGGTCGACCACGGTGCCCGTGCGCTCCGCGGGCAGCGCCACGTCGAGCTCGGCGAGCAGCGACACGAGGGAGCTCGTCGTCGGCGTCTTCGACGACAGGCCCACGACGATGTTGCCGCGGGCGTTGACGAAGTCGACGAGCAGGTTCGGGGTCAGGTTGGGGCCGAGGGCTGTGGGTGGTGGTGGTGGTGGTTAGCTTTGGAGGGTGGTTCTGCGCGGGAATGGGCACGGGGGAGCGCGGCGTGGCGGCTGTACCTTTGACCTTTGTGGGAAGGAAGATGAGGTGGTCGTATTTGCGCTCGCCGAGGTCAAACAGGCTCAGCTTGTCGCTCCTGGGCGTCTCGTAGCTGATGTCGAAGCCGCGCGCTGCGATGCCGAGCAGTCGTGGGTTAGCCAGGACGATCCATTCCACGCATCACCTCCGCAGTTCGAGGGAGGACTCACCGGCCAGGTCGCCAAAGAACTGTCCGTAGGCCGCCTTGTCGGCGACGTCGTCGAGGACGACGAGCAGGCGGGCGCCCGACGTGCTGAGCGCCGACGTGGCCGCCGCCAGGGCGGAGACCACCACGCTCAACGACAGCCGCATGGTATTGTGTCTGCTTCCCGTGCAGTTGTGCTGTGTGCAAGAATGGCGGAACGAACGACAGGAAGGCAAAAAAAGAAGGCGGTGGGTGAACTGGCGAGGAGATGTCGTGTTCAGATCTGTTTGGAAAGCTTCAAGGAGCTCTGGGGGCCCTTGAATTGGGATACGTAGCCTTGGCTGGTTGGCGGGGCCCAGTCTGGGCTTAGCGTCGTTTTGGTTGTTGGGTGTGGAAAGGCAGCCAGGTGAAGCGAGGACTTACATGCTCAGCATTTGCCACGATGTACCAATTCAACTGTGGTAATTGTCACATGTTGTAAAGATACTGCCTGGTGCTGTATATTCACGTAAAATTGGATTACGGCTCATACCTCCTAATCTCCTGTCAAAAGCTGTTAGGAAGCCAGGTAGGGAATTGCCAGCCGCCAATCATATTCAAGTGAGATTCTACATGTCAATTGAAAAGAAAGACCACTCTTCACTCATTTCCTCCATATCAAAAGATCTCTACTTCCGTCCACACGCTGCCAATGGCGTCCTGCTGCTCACGTCTTCATCCCGTCCCACGGCCAGAAAATGCGGGCCCACATGTACACCCACCAATAGCAGGCCAGCCAAATCCGCCCGCGAAAGCAGCTCGCGACGTTTTCCCGAGAAGCTTCACTCGAATCCCATTGCCAACGACGCCCCATCCTCACCACCTCTCCGTCTCCCCTCCACGCCGACCGCGCGACTCCATCGAACCGTACGTCCCTCCTGTGACTTCCACTCCGCCCTCCCACGGCGCCCGCCAGCTCGCCCGCCCGTGCTAACTTCCGCACAAGCACACACACCAAACCCCCCCAGCCATGTCCGCGCCGCTCTTCTGGTCCACGCCCCTCAAGTACTGCCGCTGGGCCGCCCGCGAGAAGCCCGCGCTCTTCTGGTCCGTCGTCATCGGCGCCGCCGGCCCCCTCGCCATGCCCGTCGGCCCGCCCCTGCGCCGCTGGCTCGGCGACGTCGACCCGGCCCCGATCCCGGTCACCTATCCCGGTGCGTCCCCGGCGCTGTCTACAACATAGAAGAGGAAGCTTGAATTTCTCTGTGCTAACATCCGCGCTGCAGTCCCGACCGGTCCCCGGAAACAATTGACGGGCTACGACGACGAGTAGGAGCACGAAAAACGAAAATAGCAAACGGAACCCGGGACGGCGACCGGATAGACGGAGGAATGGGAGGACTTGTCGGTCCTCGCGGGTGATGGAGGGCCCCGCGGAGGAAGCCCTGTACCAATACAACATGCACGCGGACGAGAGAGGCTCGAGATGTCTCATCACGTCCTCTCGAGTCTTTGATCTCTCGCCGTGTTCTCTCTCAAATATACATCCATTTTCTGTTCCCCCATGAAGTTGGACAGTGTGATAAGAATAACCTCCATTGCTAGCAATACTGTTTCTTTTATGTCCAAGCCTACACCCTCCAGCTCAGCCTCTTTCTCGCCATTGAAATGCCAAGACCAAAACAACGAACCCAGCAATGCTTTCTATAATCGCAATATCTCTCCTCTCCAAGCTAGTGTAAACCAATCTATAAAATTGAGAAATCGTTCTATGTGCCATGTCTCAACCTCCTAACCCACCACGCTTCCGCCTACCACAAGTATCCTATCGACGATGTCTGTGAACCCCTTCCGCAGGAACTGTCCTATCGATCTCTGCCTACAAAGTTCCATTCAAACTATAACAGTTCAGTTAGTACATGCGCGCAAAGGCGAGTGCCGAATAGCATTCATGGGACGACCTACCACTCTGCCGTCTTCATCTCCCGTGTAGACGCAGTTGGGCATCGGGCTGATGCAGGTGATGCCCGCGCTGACGTTTTCGCGCCGCTCCGTCTTGTAGTCGAGGTGGTCCAGCCGCCGGAGGTGCTCCAGGGACCACCGGCCCCGCGCGTGGCTCTTGCGCCAGACGTTGACGACGCCGCGACTGTGGCCCGTAAAGACGAGCTGGTTCTCCAGCCACTCGTTGCCGGCACCCTCGTAAAAGGCGCACGTGTGCACGTAGTCGTCCGGGTCGGGGCACACGTTCTGGTCCAGGATGACGGACCCGTTGAGCGTGTACAAGATCACGCTCGGCCCAGAGCACAGCAGGATCTCGCCCGACACGTCGTTGATGCGCGCGCACTCCACGGGGCGCACGAGCGGGAGCTTGCGTATAAACGTCAACTGGTTCAGGTCCCAGAGCAGGCCCTGGCCGTCCGCCGATACGCTGACAAACGTGCTAAACGACTTGCTGACCGCAATGGCCGTGATGGGCGTCTTATGTCCAAACAGGCTAGACTTCGGGACAAGCTCGACGGGCTTACCGTGGCTCGTGATGACGTTGTGCACAGAAACGACGCAGTCTTCGCCGGCCGTGATGAGAGTCTTGGAGTCGGCAAAGCAAGCGCATGAGATTTGTCCAATGTGGAGGTTCTCAAACAGACCAGCCGGCTTCACACGTTAGCTTGATTGCTCACGCCTCGACGACAGTATCTTACCTTGCGAGTGTCGCTGGAAAAGAAGCGCACTGTGTTGTCGGCATAGCCCCATTGGAGGAACTTGTCATATGGTGGCAAGTTCAGGCGGAACGGCGAGGCACATAGCAGTCGATCTAGTTTTGGCGCGTAGATCAGGGAGGCTACTCTTTCATGCGATTCTAACATTGTCAGCAAGCGGCCAAGTCGCATCATCGTCACAAGCATACCTATTAATGGGTTCGGAAGACACATGAGTGCCTGCACCGAGGAGTCGAGCCGTTTCACGGGGCACTTTGCGTTCTCACGCGGGGGGTGCGGCTTAGAAAACACCTGGTGTGGCGTCTGTCCAAAGTTGTGAATAACACCAGCAGTGATCGCCCGCTCATTCGCATCCGTGATGCGATCCAGGTCGCTAGCGCCAGCGTATGACAAATGGTGGAAGACGTTCAAGCTTTCCACGGCCGCTTCGCCGCGCTGTTTATATCCAAAGATTAAGTCGATCCAGCGATGTAGATTTTCGCTCACATATCGACTCTCCAGAGCCTCCCGATGCTTAGCAATAAAGATTTTAGGGTCTCCTTTAGCCCATGGTGGTAAAGCCACATTATCGACTTTGACGCCGTTGCTCTGTCGCCGACCAAAGTCATAACCGTTCACGTTGGTCAGAAATTCTGGCAAGCAGAAGAATTCGGGAATAAGCTCTCGGACATCTGTCTTGTTGCGACAGGACGCCGACTTCCAAGCGTCTGGAATAGACTGGAACAGTCGGTCGGCGTGGTCGAAGCTGTCGCCTTGCAGCAATAGATAGGACTGCACAAACGGCGGCAGACGAATCAGGTAGGACGAAACAATCATGGCAGAGGAATAGTGCGTTCCGTAATGAAACGGCGCTTGTTCAATCTCCTTCAGAGCATTGTACGTTTCGACAAAGCCCTGCACTCGTTCCTGTGTCTGAGCACCCATAGGCTTGGACAAGTCACGAAAAGTGGCGGGGTTGTTCAGGTCTAGCTCCTCGCTCACAAAGTCGGCAAGAACCCATGGGAATACTGGGTATTGTGTCAGGTCGTTGAATGTTCTGCCCGCCATGGTGTTGACCATCATGAGATAGTGGAAGTTGGACATCTCTCCCTTCTGCCAGCGCTTCATTAAAGGGTTCCAGGGCGAAGTGTTGAACAGTGTTCCCAGCTTAGAGCCAATACCTTGTTGTGACTCATCAAAATTCTTCAAGGCCTCTAGCCTCCATGCATCATCTGGGTTGGGCAAAGCATGGGCTGCGCTGGTGTGTGGCGCCTTGGATAGCATCTTGGTGAACATTTCGTCTCGCACAGTGGTGTTGATCGCGGTAAGAAGGTAACTACGCCCATCTGTGAAGAAGATCTCAATGGCGACATCACGGAACAGGAAGCGGCGCTTCGAGATACTAATAGTATCTTGCCACTTCCAGTGCCTGGATTCTTGATCCTGATTGCCAGCAGTCTGTCGCTTTTCCAGAGTCTTAGTTCCGGTGACAATCCTCGTAAATGGGTCGCGTTCTTCCATTGGAGCTTGCCAGACGTTGACGATGTCTCCAGTGGATGTTTGGAACACATTATCCATCATGTAAAGCGCACCTTTGCCGATGATGAGAATTCCTTCACAGGCCTCCAGTCCGGTGACACGAGAGACGTTGTAAGCAGCTTGAACTTGGTCACCCTGTTCCAATCGACGCATGACTTTCCGGTTCTTGTCCTCGAAGTTCTCATCTAGGTCATGCGCGTCATTCGGATCCTCAATGAGTTCAAAATCGTCTTCTGGTGTAAATCCAGCGTCTTCCTGTTCCAAAGACAGCTCGCTCTCAGCTTCAGCGTTGGCTCCGGCGGCAGCCGTCACCGGTGTTGTCGCAAGTGTCGGCGTAGCAGGCGCTGTGCCTGGCGAGTTGCCCGCTGCTGTGTTGACTCTCAAAGTTGCCGCTGCGACTCCCTTCTCCTTAGACCGGTACTTTTCCATGTCTGTAGAGAAGTCGGGCAGCAATCGTAGACGCATTCGGTTTCGCCCTTCCGTCCGGTCAAGCTTCCATTTCAAGGGCCTTGGGTCGCTAAAGACCGCACCAGGTCGCCTCAGATCCATCTCCATTTTCTTGTATGCCGAAATAAGAAACGCGAGATCATCTTGCTGATCTTGAAGGATGCGCTGATACTTGAAGTGCTCGGAATTGTAGATGCTCTTCATCCAACCACTGTTCCCAATTTCGTGATTGGCTAGAAGCTTATCTTTTGAAGCACCTTCGACATACCATTGCTTCAGTTTATCCTTTCGCCTGGAGAGGCGCGTCTTGGCCGTCTCCTGAGTGCGCATGTTCTCGATGCTGACAAAATTCTCCCACGTCTTCGCCATGCCCCCGAAGAACAACAAGTCCAGCGATGGTCGGTTCTGGTCCACCCATGCGATAAACATGTCGTCATCCAGCTCCGTGATTTTGAAAAAGTCGTGAATAATCTGTTTCTGGCCGGGAATCATGAAGGAACGGATGAGAGTTGCAGACTCGTCAGGTTTCGCAACCAGCAGGGTGCGAAGGAAATTAGCAGCCGAACGTCGGAGAGGGCCTCTTTCGTCAACGAGCTTGGCATAAAGCTGATACCAGAAGAGTTTGAAGTATTCGTCTTCCGCTCCAAAGCAGCCCAGAATTGACATTTGCCAATAGGCTAGCTTGCTCATAAATTCCATGGCAGCTTCCTCTGTCGCTTCAGGTCTATCAAGATCAGATAGCTTCAACAGGATAACACGCAGCAGGCAGGTCCGGATGAGCGTGACGGACTGGCTGCACAGCCTGACGCTTTTCAGGCTTGCAACATCTGGCCGCTGCAGGTATTCTAGTAGCATTCCTGCAAAGTCAATCAGTGCCTCGGCACCGTCAATGAACCATCCTTCAAACACGGCCTCTGTCAGGTGCAGGCAAAGACGCGCCATGTTGGTGATCAACTTAGGCTCGCACAGCATGATCTGGTTGGACATGATGAGTTCTGTCGATGTTGTGAGAATCTTTTTGAGAAGAAAGGATTCAAAGTAAGCCTGATGCTCTTGGAATCCAGGCGGTACCTTTGTAAAGAGCCCAAACCCGGAGAACTCCTTGCGCTTGAAAATTTGGTCCATGAAAACATCGACGGCAAGCCCGAGAAGGCCCTCCACGAGGGCACCAGCCTGCCCGTTGCTGCTAAGTGGACGAGACATAGAGTCCTTCTGCTTTTCGTCCTCTTGGGCACTCTGTGTAGTAAGAAGAACAAATGAAGATGCGCGCTTGAGCAGTGTGCCTTTCGGCGGCGTGGACTGCGGCGTGGCACTCAAGTCGATGCTGGTGGTTCGAACGATTGGCGCAGGGCGTCCAGAAGCCAATCCTATGGGCCGAATGATCACATCGCTGCCATCAAAATTCAAGGTCGAGTCTCGAGAGTGCAGCTCGACATCTGGCGTCACCGCATCGCTGCTGACAATGACCGGATACAACATGGCAAAAATAAGCCTAACCCAATCTGAGGTAAAAGCAAAGTCTCTGAAATCTGAAGATTTTTCATAGAGGTCATGGAATAGTTGGAGCATCTTTTGCAAGAAGGAAGGATCCGCGTGCTGTCCCAAAGTCATTCGGTTCTGGAAGGATCGTGTCACCTCGTCTGTGTCCAGTTTCGCGGAGTCTGCCGATAATCCTGGCCGAGAGGCTGGATCAAGGCTCGATTCCGATGCATTGTCTTGTCTGAGAACATCGCTCAGGCCATGCTGAAGCATAGATGTGAGAATGACAGAGGCATCAGGATACATCACCTTGCGGCTACTAAAAACGCCCAGCAAATAACCTGTATCAAGCCACTTGTCAGTGTCAAGATCGGCGACATCAACCCCAAACAAGAGGCTTAGAACCACGGGCCAAAGCGCAGCGCTGTACCAGAAACGCTTGAGTCGATTTGCCATGACTGCGAATCCTGCAGATTTGTTGGCGAATTTCGAAGTATAGGCCGAGCCATGGCCGACCAGGAGGCGTGACAGTATGGTTGCGCCCTGCAGAAGAATATCCTTGTCATTTTCAGCAAGCAGGTAAAGGAGCCATTTGTTTGTGACCGTCTTGGCAAATTTCCGAATGCTGTTGAGATTTCCTTTCTCACACAGGATGCGGGAGTAAAGACTGAGCACTCGGGTACCGAGCTGCTTCTTTGTGAGATATTTGACTCCTGGCAGCGGGCTACTTGAACCGCTTCCATCGCCGGTCGGTCTCCTCATCAAATTTGGTGTTGTTGGCCGAGAAAGCGAGGAAAGTGGACGAGGGGTTCTAGATATAGACGGGCTTGGGACATGAAACGCATATGTGATGAAAAGCGAAAGGGATCGCATAACTTCAGGGCTCAAGTTAGACTTGACCAGCACTTCAAAAGTTTGCATAAAGTGAGGCAGAACCTCTTCCGGAATAGATTCACCCTTCATTGCGTCCAGGAGACGTTTCACGATTCGCATCCGTATCAATCTCCTACTGTTGAATTCATGATGCTTGCTGTTCACAGCAAACGTGACAAACTGCTTGTAGTATAGCTCTTGGATGCGAGGCGCGGATTTGCGCCAGAGATCCAGGTCAATTAGCAGTACACGATAGGCAAGTGGGTTGACAATGAGTGAGTCTAGGGGATTCTCGTGCCTGTAGCCGACGAATCCGAGTACTAAGCTCAGCACTCTGAAGGCCAAGCTGTCGCGCTCCTCGGCAGAAAGATGCAACTTGATGGCGAAGAATTCAGTAGTCAGACCGCTCGTGTATCCCATTTTATACCGCAGCAGCATGGCCAGGATACTGTAGCCATTTTCACGTTCCATGGCTTCGCTGTTCCTCCAGTTTGTACGGATACAGTGAAACATGATCTCGAGCGAGCGGATAGTCTCATCGACAGATGTGGCTCTTTCTAGCAGCTTCAACGCCAGTGAGGTAAATCCTGCCAGCCGCCAAAGGTTTTCATCCAAGTAAGATGGCAGCGCGATTGTCGGACTACCTCGGAAGGACGCGATTCCTTGAGGCTTGAACAGAGCATCAGCAATGTTGGGAACGGCAGAATTGATGGCTAGAGGAGCACCATCTTTATTGGACGCCATGAAGAGAGCACGCGCAGCAGAACGTGGCAGGGAGCGCAGGAGACCCGTATCGAGAAATTGGACATTTTCTGGCAGCGTTGCAGACGGAAGAATGCTCAGCAATACCTTTGACTCTGGCAGTATCACGCTGGCCTTGTCTCGAACCGCTGTCAGAATGTCGGAGCTTTCGTCCTTGCCAGGGTGCGCAATCTCGTTGCGAAGACCCAGCTGGGCGGATGCCTCGTAGGTCTGAAACCCGCCCAGCGTGTCTTGGAAATTGCCCTGATAATGAGGACCGAGGCCATAATGAACCGCCAGAAAATCGTCGCCGAGAACATCTTCAAAGAGGTGTGCGGACGCTAGTGACCATCGGGAAGACACAATGCCCGTGCCAAGCTGACCAGAAAGTTCTCTTGGTGTTCCAATGAAAGCTTGTACAGGATTCGTTTTGTTCTGTCCAGAGTTGAAAGATGCAAAACTTTCGTTGCTGTTATTAGACAGTGGCGGCGTCAGGGGATAGTTGCATCGCATCTGTTCGCAGAACTCGCCATTGACATACAAGGCGGCGCGGCTTGCTGTCATGGTCTTCGGCCGCTTGTGGACGATGGCTATGTGATACCACTGTTTCTCTCGAAACTGTGTGGATTTGAAGCGAATGCTAGGTTTATTGGAGAACACAGACGTCTGCAGGATAAAGTTATGTGTGTCCCTCTCCAGGTATAAGAGCACGAAGCATGTTTGGGAAGCATCAAAGGCGCCAAATAGGGTGGTATGGGTCGATGGGTCGAAATGATCGATCCATATCCAGGCTGTGAACGTGTAGCCGGAAGATGATTGAGGCGGGAACGGGCGTCCAAGGCTCGGAAGCTCGAGAGAGGAATGGCCATGCAAGGATAGATCAAAGTTGAAAAAGGCCGGGCCGTGGTATTTGCCCATCATTTCCAGGCAGAACTCGGAGGCTTCCGCGCCAGGGACGGAGAGAAGAAACTGGGTGTCGGCGGGCTTATCGACACCGAAGAACATTAGCTGGCGGCAGATTTCGAGTATCTTCTTACGCTCGGAATCGGCCAGGGACGTGTTCGGGGTGAAGGCGACGCGAAGAAATTGGGACATGACACCAGTGGAGTGAATCGCGGCACAGTTATACGTCAGCACCTCGGCAGCACGGAGAATGGTTTCGAGGACCAGCAGGGAGGCTGGTGTAGCGGCAGAGTTGTCGTCACGGGGGAGAGAAGACCAGAAGCTAACAATGGCACGGAGCATCTCTGGATATTGGACGAGAGTCGTCGTTTGCACCAGTTCACGGACCTTGGGGCCTATGGACTCAATGGAGTTTGCGAGGACGAGATCCCACTGGTCATCTGGTTCCGGCTCGTCGGTGTTGTCGGCGGCTCGTTCGTTGTCGTGGCGCAGCGTCTCGGCGATGGACTGGAAGAGGAAGTCGATGGCGTCGTCGCCGAGGGAAAAGGCGAAGAGCTTGCCGAAAACGTGGCAGCTGACCCAGGGGTTGGGCTCGACGCCGCCGAGGCCGATGCTGGCAATGGCTTGCTCGAGGGCCTCCCAGCCGCCGCCCTCGACACGGAACTTGAAGAAGCGCTTGTTGCCAGAGTGGCTGTGCAGGGCGGCGGCGAAGACATCGAGCGTGGCTCCGAGCAATTGGAACAGCGTGATCATTTCTTTGTTGGAGCGTTTATCGGGGTCGTAGAAACCGGAGAAGCGCCGCAGGATATTAAATATGGCCTCGAAGCCGCCGGCGAGCCGGAAGGCATCCTGCTGCGTAACTGTGCTGGAACCGGTCGAGATGTAGCCGGCGACGTCTCCGAGACCGGTGATGAGGTTTGGTATTTCGGGGTATCCATTGTCTGCGGAGGCATTGATCTGGCTGCCTAGTCCGTCGAGGAGAGCGCGCAGGACTTGGATGATTTTCAGATTCGCCGCCGCCGGGGTGGACGCGGAGGTCGAGGACCGGTATCGTCTCGTACTGGTCGACATGATGGCGGGAGTCTGCGGCGCTATCTCAGTGCCTCGCAAGCCGAAATCCCCATGACCCCCTCACGGGCCTAGGAATGTGACGGCGATGGCTGCATGGAGCTGCGCGAGACGAGAGAGTGAAGCGTGTGGTGATTGCGTTGGCTCGGTGGCGCGGGGCACAAACTTGCGGTATCTTTGTATTGAAGAGGAACCCGGGAATCGAATACGCGCCCCGCCGGGAGGATTTTCGGATGACCACACTGGGAGGCTGATGGGCAGGACAGCGGAGGTAGCCAACGACTTGTGGGATGAGAAACGCTGACGCGTATCGGGAGGGAGTAGGTATGGATTTGGAGCTCTCTGCGGGTGTACGATTCAAGGACGAAGGTTAGTAACTCCAGTCCAGTACCTGACGTAGTGTCGTGGTACCAGGTGGACAGGGCTAACCTGTCAGCGCGGTCGTGGACCAGCTAGGCGAAGGAGGCTGAGCACTGCGCAGAGTCAAGGGTGAAACGGCCCGGGGATCGAGGGCCAAAAAAGGATACGAGATGAGCCATGGCTTTTTGGAACTGACAGAAGCTTTGACTTGATCTCGACGCTCCGTGGTTCGCCAGAATGAAGGCGTTTGCAGGGCACGTTTCTGGTGTAGGGTAGCTGGCTTAGGTACAGGTGGGTGCAGATGCAGGACCAGCTGCGCAGCCTCACAGGCAGGCAGAAGCAGAATGGGACCATAGCTGGCTGGGTTGGGGCCGAGAGCCATGATACGAGGAATAAGCGCTGACGGTATTTATCTCGCACGATTGTGTTGTTGCGGTGCGATGTTCGAGGGAGGGAATGCATGTAGAACGCTATGGGGAGGTAGGTTGGAGTCGTGAGATATGGGATGGAAGACCTCGTGGAAGCACTACGACCTGGTTGGAAGGGCTTACGTCTGTGGAGGAGTATTTGAACAGCTCCATGGGCGAGGAGGAGGCATGAAGGCCAGACGAGCAGTACTGGCGGATACCTAGTAGGCATTGAGGCCAGCGTTCCGCGTGGTGATCATTGTGATGCATTGAGATAGAGGTGAGTGAGACTGTGGGTACGCATAGCTTCGTGGGTGGTCGGCAGCTTGATGCTTGATAGATACGAGTAGGGATGGATGGTTGACTGCACCAGATGACAGGCAGGATGGCTGGAACGCCTGCATGAGGTGTGAGTGACTCGGTCGCCGCTCTCGGTGATCTACACGGTCCGTGGTATGACCGAAGGCTGGCTTGGAAGCGGAGTACTTGGGCTGTTGGGCAAGAAAAGCGACACAAAGCGAATCGACAGGCCATGGCAATGCAAGACAACACGGATAATAACAATAAAGGTGCAGCTAATCAAGATAGCGGAAGGGCGATAGCGGCACGTGCCCGAACTGAGGGGCCTGTGACCAGCGAGACCATCGGAATCAGGTGAGGAAGAAACTGGGGATCTGGCACCATCGGGTGCAACTTGGGCAGGAGGGGAGAAAAGGAAAAAGGAAAAAGGAAACACGAGAGAGCAATAATTGATTATCGAATGAGGAAGAAGCAGCAGAAACAACCGAAAGCAGCCTCTTGTTGAGCAAACAATTCCTTTGTTGGGCGGCAGTGAAAATATGTGCAAACAGAGAGGTACCCTGTACCTTTTCATCTTGGTGCTTTGCAGTGGAAAGCAGTGCCGTTCAAGAATGACAAGAGGTACCTTGTACCTTATTTCCTTGATGCCCTGCATGTAAATGATGGTCTGCCGTCACTGCATTAGGAGGGCCGCTTTCGGCTAGCACCGTCGCTGCTATAATTCGTGGCTAAGCACGGGTACTAAGCTCCGTTTGCCTACCAAGTTGGTAGCCAGTCACGCGGAGGGGTGTCGAAGACGCATGTCGTGCAGATCTGCAGTCAGACGGGAGATGTCAAGTTCGAGGACGATTGGTTGCAACTTGCCGTGGAAATGCGAAGCCATCTGTGATTCAGACGGGCCGCAGGAGACGGCCCAGGAGGCGGCCAGGCCAAGCAGCAAGGCAGCAGCGAGACCGGACACTCAGGGTTTCAGGCACCACACCGCATGGAACCACCCGTGTCAGCATGGGCGCCAGCAAAGTCAAATGGAGCGACGAGTGGCGGCTGGCGTGAACAATGGCGCTGGGAGGTGAGGCTTATTTTTAGTGTTTGCATCTTGTCTTCCTTTTTTATTTTTATTTTTTGTTGTGTGCTTCAAACTTGGACAGCAGCTGCAGGATCGCATCACTGCACCCGTCCCGGCCTGCCCGCTGTGGCTGGCTGCGCGGGTAGTGCTCCCGACGCCGTGTCTTAAAGCGGCGTCACAGCAGGGCGGCTGGGGTGGCCTTGTCTCACTCTGTGCAGGTGACGACTCTGAATATGAACAGGCTGAGCGGGTGTTTGCGGCTGAGAGAGGTACTGTAGACTTGCCAGATGACCACACGCACATGCAGTCCCAAGTACCCAGTACGCAGCACTGCCACTATCGCATCGCCCCAGGAACGGCTGGCCATCCGTGACAAGGTGCAGGGGAGCCCCGGTTCCAGTGCGGTCCCAGTGTGTTGCCCAGCGTGGTGGCCCACTGTAGCTGGCCCAGTCGGCGCTGTGCGGCCTCTGGCTAACCCCCAAAGCCACCCCAAATAGCCACGCCCTGGCGCCCTGTAACTCAGCAGGATGCGTCACTCGACCAGCCCACAGCGGGTAGATGTGTACTTGCTGGTACACCACATGCTCACCCAAATGCAGGTACCGCCCCCAGCCGCACGCACCACACACACCACCGCCACACCCTTTCCGCCCTTATCAACACCTCGGAGCACCGCGCTCGCTCGTCATCCTCCTCCGCTTCCTCCTCATCATTCCTCTCTCAACCCAACTTCCTTCTTCCTCCTTCATCATCTCCCCTTTCTGCCCTTCATCTCGCTGGTTTCCCCCGACATCCAGCACCCTCCTCCCTCGTCTTTATTGTCTCGTTGATTTTTCTCCTTCCTCCTCCCAAACACCACCCACCGCAGGCAGGCCCGCGTCATCCTCTGCGCACTCTTCGCCATGAAGACTGTTGTCGCCGCTCTCTCCGTGGCTGCCATCGCCCAGGCCTCGTCCTTCAAGATTGGCACCATCCACCACGACTCCGCCCCGATCCTCGATGCCACACACGCCAACACCATCCCCGGTGCCTACATCATCAAATTCAAGGACCACGTTGATGAGCCAAAGGCCAAGACGCACCATGCCTGGGTCTCCGACATCCACACCGGTGGCGAGCAGCAGCGCCTCGAGCTACGCAAGCGCGGTCTCTTCGACTCTGTCGAGAACGCCTTTGCCGGCGTGAAGCACAGCTTTGATATCGGCTCCGGCTTCCGTGGTTATTCTGGTCACTTTGACGATGCCGTCATCGAGCAGATCCGCAACCATCCCGACGTATGTGCTCCCCCATCTCCCCCAACACCCAACACCCACACCCATCATCTAACATGCCGCACAGGTCGAGGCCATCGAGCGTGACTCCATCGTCCACACCATGGTCCCTGTGAGCACCAAGGATGTTGTCGTCGAGGACACCTGCAGCCCCGAGACCGAGAAGAACGCTCCTTGGGGTCTTGCCCGTATCTCCCACCGCGAGAGCCTGGGCTTTGGCACCTTCAATAAGTATCTCTACGCCCAGGAGGGTGGCGAGGGTGTTGATGCTTACGTTATTGACACTGGCACCAACATTGAGCACGTCGACTTTGAGGGCCGCGCCCAGTGGGGTTACACTGCTCCCAGCGGCGATGCCGACGAGGACGGCAACGGTCACGGCACTCACTGCTCCGGTACCATTGCCGGTAAGAAGTATGGCGTTGCCAAAAAGGCCAACGTGTACGCCGTCAAGGTCCTTCGCTCTAACGGCTCGGGCACCATGTCGGATGTCATCAAGGGTGTTGACTGGGCCGCCAAGTCACACGACGAGCAGGTCAAGCTTGCCAAGTCTGGTAAGCGCAAGGGCTTCAAGGGCTCCGTCGCCAACATGTCTCTCGGTGGTGGCAAGACTACCCTCCTTGACATCGCTGTCGATGCCGCCGTCGCCAAGGGCCTTCACTTTGCCGTCGCTGCCGGCAACGACAACGCTGATGCCTGCAACTACTCTCCCGCTGCTGCCAAGAACGCCGTCACTGTCGGTGCCTCCACCATTGATGACAGTCGCGCCTACTTCTCCAACTATGGCAAGTGCACCGACATCTTCGCCCCCGGCCTGCACATCCAGTCCACCTGGATCGGCTCCAAGTACGCCATCAACACCATCTCTGGTACCTCCATGGCCTCTCCCCACATCTGTGGTCTCCTCGCCTACTACCTCTCCCTCCAGCCCGCCACCGACTCCGAGTATGCCGTTGCCTCCATTACCCCCGAGGAGCTCAAGGAGAACATCATCACCATCGGTACCAAGAACACACTGACCGACATCGACTCCGACACCCCCAACGTTCTTGCCTGGAACGGTGCCGGCTGCAGCGACTACAAGAAGATTGTCGACGCTGGCGAGTACGACGCTAAGCGCACCTCGTCCAAGGCCGAGAACATCCACACCAAGATCCAGCACGAGTTTGACGTCGTCTCTGGCGAGATGACCAAGTCTGCCAAGTCTTTCGGCAGCAAGGCCGAGAAGTTTGCCAAGAAGATCCAGCACATTGTCGATGCTGAGGTCGAGGACTTCCTCTCCCACATGGAGTAAACTCCTCGGTATGTGAACATAGTACCTGTTCGGGATGCGCTGCAACACTGTTGTGGCTTCCGATTTTCCTAGCGTAATCTATGATTTCAATGTACACTGCGAATCATCCGGTGTTTCTCTGTTTTGATTTTAATTTGATTTTTGGTTGAATTGACTGTCTTGCATGGGAGACTAGACTCTCTGGTGGAATGCATGGATGAGGACATAGGCTCAGATGAAATACATTTTCTATTTTTGCATGTGGCTTGCCTACTTGATGACTCTCTGGTTCATTGCCTGCGCTCACTTGAATCTTGCTGGCGCGGTGTTGCCATGCACTGAGCTTCGGCCGCACCTTCCCGGTGCGGCATGTGCTGGACAACATCCCCAGGTGTTGGACTCGCAAAGGAGGTGCACAGGATGCCGTGTTTCAATACTCATCTGCAAATGCATGAGACGCAATATTCATGAAGCAACAAGTGCTGAACCATCTAATTTTATTGTTGGCTACATTGTCCCTCGTTTGATTTCGCCATTCCATCTCGGTCTGCCCCCGGTTTGAAGCCACGGCCATTATTTCCTATTCCATACCGGGCCATCGCCATGTTGCGACGAAATAATTCCAGGCTTGAACATCGTGCGGCTCTCCGCCGAAGCAAATCAACCGGCTCCGTGGCCACGAACCACATACGCGGACTTGTCAGTCTCGAACCGCACACAGCGTACAGAGACGCCCACATCGCAGCACGAGTTTCCTTTACGAAAGCACGAGAAGAATCCGACAAGTCCAAATCCATGGGCATTCCAGCTTCCTCTTCCGGGTATGGGTTGACGAGAAGCGATAGCTTCATGAATGGACCCGATGTCATATCCTATCACGGGGACAAGAGCGAGGCTACAATCGAGAAGACGGACAGCAGCCTGTGTCGACAGCGAAGTGTACGGTTTACAGGCCCTACGGCAAAGAAGAAACGAGACATAGCAATCCGTGCAAACGGAAGCTGGGCTGATCATTCGGATCTGCCTGGACGTATGCACTCAAGCGCGCTGGGCGGCCGCCTGCCCAGGAGCTCGCCTCTGGCTTGCCGCACCTATGACGACTTTTGGCTCGATCGTTCGCTAGACCTGGATTCCAAGCACGGAGAGACTATATCCGAGTCAGAATCTTCGTTTTATCCAGCCCAGAGACAGAAGCTGCGAAAATCACGATCCATGTTTACTGGTTCATTCATGTCATCAGAGTGCCACTCTGAGAGTGCAGTGACAGCGAGGAGCGGCTGGAGTTCCCAGGGCCCGAGCAAGCCGCAAGGCATCGGTACTGGCAAGAACTCACTGAGAAGTCCGAAATCGACGAGTTTCCTCCGATTGAACACGAACAGGGGCCCATCCATGCGCCGGCAGCAAGACAGCACCATATCCACATCCCCCAGCAAACTGTCCCTACGAGGTAGCATGCGCCTGAAAAACCGCCCATCCATGTTTTTTCGATCAAAGAACAAAAGGAATGCGAGTTTGACGGACATTAAAACATCCATGAGAAACAGTAGCAATAATAGCATGCCTATTTCTACAACAATTTCCTCGACAGCCTCATCCCTCTCAAAAGGTACTGGCATTCGAAACGCGGCCAGAAAAGTTTCCAAAAGCGTCAAGAACAAATTCAGAGGCATGTTTGGTCTTCCAAAGAAAACGGACGAGACCGAAACGTCCAATACTACAGAAACGAGCAGTGTTCAGCACTCCAAGCTGTCGCTCCAGGAAGAGACATCAATGTCGAGAGTCAAATCCTATGTGCCATCATTGCGGTCTGTTGCGTCTGAACACTTCTTGCAAGCCCGCCAGGGAAGCCTCGAGGTGGTCGAAGACGGAACGCAGCAGACTGACGGGGAAAGATCCCGCGTCACTAGCTGGACGAATTCTAGCACGCACACAGTGGTCAGCGGCACATTGGAGGCTGATTGGGAGCCGCAGAGACTTTCTGTGATTGATGAAGGTGGGCATGCCGTCTCAGCGTTGGAGCGATGGCGCTCGTCAGAAGACGAAGAGCGTGCCTACTCTGCGCTTGTGCAGAGACTTGACGACATGCAGAAGCAGCAAAACCGGGACGCTTCCTTTCGCGAAGGGGGTTTGCCCGATGATCTCACCGGCAGCATCGCGCAGTCCATCACCGGAATTGATAATATTATAAGCGCTGGACCATCGAGTGAAGCTGGCCAGAACGGACCCGGGTACAACTGCAACGAAGGTGTCGCACCACACGAGTACGACGCGGAAACAGTACGATTTTCTAGCACGGCGAACAGTGGATTTACAAGTCCCGCAGGCCACCTATTTAGAACACACAGCCCATATAGAAGGGCTCTCCGGACGAGTATGAGAGTACAAGAGCGTTCCTCAAGCATCAAACCGGTCAACCTGCGATACCTGAGTTCGCTGTCTGCGCTGAGCCTTCCCACTCGTCGGTCTAGCCCGGATGGATCAGAGCGAGACGTTCACTTGTCGTGTGCAGAAAGTATCTACTCCAACTTCTCCGACAGTCCAGAAAAGAGCAAGAACTCTGGAACTGCATATGACTTGGCCGAATTCGACACGATTACCCTGAACTCACCGCAGACTCAAGAACGAGCAGCTGCTACTGCCGATGACTTGGAAAGAACTCACCAGAGACATGTATCTACCGCGAGCTCGGTCGAATGGAAAACATGGCTTAGCGCCAAAGTGTCAAAACTGGAGGAGTGCGGCCAATCCGCCAAGGTTCTTAGCGAGGAGCAGACATGGAACCCGTGGTCCGCCATGGGCCACGTTCGCGAGGATGCAGAGATTGGATCAAACAGTAACCCATCTGACACAAGTGATGCCGACAATGGGAGCCCTCTTGGAAGCCGAGCCGAGGTCATGGATATTCATGCTCAGCCTGCGACTCAGAACATTGTCATTGAAGACGACATCACGCACCACAGCCACCCGTTGCTCACGTATGATGAAAATGCACCGCCCGAATATCAAAACAAGACGGTAGGAAATACGGAAACGAGTATGAAAGGGGGAATTCGCAGCGTTTCATCGCTCCCAAATGTCAGGGCATCCGAGGGCTGTGAGGCAGCCCGCAGACTGAGCATTACGCCGCAAAAGCAAACGAGCAGCCCGTCTGCTCTGACAGAGTCTCCCAGCAGAGCCAAGAAGGCATACCTGCATTCCGGGGCAGCGTCGTCGCTGAGATCAAGCCCCGGACTGACTGCGGCCGTCAGACGACAATTTGGAACAGTGGCGACGGGATCGCCTCGACGCCGCAGCATTCGAGGGGGAGAAGACATGGTGCAGGGGAAAACGGTGAGGGAGGCGACATCGTTCGATGACTCCCAATTTAGAAGAGGACTGGATGCACAAGCTATGGGAAGCAAGAGGATGGTAGAGTTGTTTCTGAACAGCCGCAAGATGAAGCGAGCGCCGGATGGAGGGGGCTCGGACTGGTCCACGGCGTTTGTTTAATATCGAGCAGGGCGGCATTCGCACGTAATGTTTTGCAAGAATGCATGGTAGTTGTCAGATTGAGAAGCTGCCTATGTATGGTATGTAGGATCAATGAAAGTATTTATACAGTGTGCCTTGGACGAAGTGTGAGACAAGGGCGCTGCATGAAGATGACATGTAAGTAGCACTCTCCATCTATTACCTGATATAATGGCGGCGGCTTTTATAATAATAAGAAGAATAGTGATAATAACGACGATAATGACAACGATAACAACAATAGTATAAATATTCGATGATATAAAGCAGTGGGCTCTTGGCCAAGGTGCCGCTCTCGTCGCTTATAACCTGCCCAAGGTGACACCTAGATAGAATACACAGATGAATACGTGCGCAATCAGAATCGGCAGTGATAGTGGTCCTTGCGAGAAGCCCGCGCTGGCACATGTACGTTGGAAGCATTCCATAACAGTCCATCCTACAGCATCATTGCCTGGCGTTTTGTAGGTAGGCGCTGTTCCCGGCTGCCGGCTAGCGCTGTTCTGTATGCGGCCCACGATTTCGCCGGCGCCCATCTTCCCAACGTCACGACAGCAGCATCACCCGGCCCTCACTGACACCGAATCCTCGCCTCCCTCCAGGGCATGCACCGTCCGCCGCTGCAGACTTTTGCCGCTGGCTCCCGCAGAGCAGTTCAACCTCCCAACGGCCGCGTTCTTCGCCCGGCTCTCCCGCCTGCTGCCTCGTGCGTGCGACTGCGCAGGACCATGGCGCGCCAGGTGCTGCACCAGGGCGTCCCCATCACGCTCCCGGACGGGCTCACGGAGGAGCAGCTGTGGGCGTTTACGCCGTTTACCGTGAGCGACCGCCTCTTCCACGCCCGGTTCCCGGCCCCCATGTGCCCCGGTCACCCAATGGTTGGAAAGCCCCTGCTGACGGCTCGTTTGGCAGACGTGGATGAAGACGCTCTCGCGCTCCCTCGCGCTGCAGACCGCGCCGGCCTCGCGCCACCCGTTCCGCGCCGACCCGTACGCGCTGCGCTCCGTGGCCGTGCAGGCGTTTGACCTCTTCGGCGGCGGCGCGTCGGCCCGCGTCGGCTTCCTCAAGCTCGCGGCCGTCGTGTCCAACGCCGCCGGCGAGACGCTGCCCGCGGCGGCGCTGCTGCGCGGGCCGAGCGTCGCCGTGCTCGTGCTGCTCGTGCCCGACGACGCGCCCGCCGCCTCGCCGGAGCGCTACGTCGTGCTCACCGTGCAGCCGCGCGTGCCGGCCGGCAGCCTCGGCTTCGTCGAGATCCCCGCGGGCATGGTCGACGGCGAGGGCAGCTTCGCGGGCGTCGCCGCGCGGGAGATGCAGGAGGAGCTGGGCATCACGATCCCCGCGGGGGAGCTGGTGTGTCTGAGCGAGCTGGCGGCGGCGGCGGAGGGCGAGGGCGAGGACGAGCACGGGGAGGGGCTGAGGGCGGCCATGTTCCCGAGCGCCGGTGGCTGCGACGAGCACGTCACGCTGTACAGCTACGAGAGGAGGATCCCGAGGGAGGAGCTGCGCGGGTGGAGCGGCAGGCTGACGGGCTTGCGGGAGCACGGGGAGAAGATCACGCTGAGGATCGTGCGCTTCGAGGACGCGTGGCGGGTGGGCGCGAGGGATGCGAAGACGCTCGGGGCGCTGGCTCTCTGGGAGGGCCTGCGGCGGGAAGGCAAGATCTAGATTTTATGTTTTCTATAGCGACTTTCTATCTATCGTGCTTGTGCTGTTTTTCTACGTGTCTCATTCATGTCGTTCAAAAACCTGTCATCAACGCATTCGTGTTTGCGCCGCCCCCCTCCTCACAGCTTCAGCTGCTGCGCCAGCAGCACGCCCTCGGCGAGCGTGCCCACGCGCGCGTCAATGGCGACGCCCTCGGCCTCGAGCGTCTTGCACAGCGCCCAGAGGTCCTTGAGCGGGTGCGTGAAGACCTCGATGAACTCGTCGTCCTCGAGCCGCGGCTGCGGGTCCCTGTTCTCCGGGCGGCTGACGTCCACGTCCACGTGCACCATGCGCAGGTTCGTGTTGCAGAAGCCCGGGTCGTTGAACAGCACGGGGCTCGTCTCCGCAACGGTGCCGACGTAGCCCGTCTCCTCGCGCAGCTCGCGCACCGCGGCCTGCTCGGGCGTCTCGCCGGCGTCGACGAGGCCCGCGGGGATCTCGAGCGACACGCGGTCGATGGGCGGCCGGTACTGCCGCTGCAGCACAATGTCGCGCGCACCGGTCGCCGGGTTGGTGAGCAGCGCCACGATGCCGACGCCGTCGACGGCGCTGCCGGCGGGGCGCGTCCGGCGCTCGGCGGACTCCCAGGTGCGCGCCTTGCCGGTCTGGTCCTGGTAGTCGATCCTGGAGGGGGGATGGTTAGAGAGACGGACGGCGACGGACGGTGAGGGAGGCAAGTCGGTGAAGGGCTGGGGCTGGCTCACTTGACTAGCTTGATCCAGCGGGCTTCGTCGTCGCGCTGCGGGCGTGTTAGTGATGGCTGTTT
Source organism: Cordyceps pruinosa (assembly GCA_003025255.1). Taxonomy (NCBI): domain Eukaryota; kingdom Fungi; phylum Ascomycota; class Sordariomycetes; order Hypocreales; family Cordycipitaceae; genus Cordyceps; species Cordyceps pruinosa. The sequence goes on along the minus strand of LUFD01001054.1, from coordinate 9,093 downwards.
GACAGAGGAGGATTGCATGTGTACCAATGGCCCGGTCGCCAGCTGCTTCGGTCCCAAGGAAGAACTCATGATTGCTGTGGTGGTTTTGCAGGAGGGAAGCTGTCTTGAATGCTGGGACATGAGGCGAGCTGAAGAGATACAGGGAGCCACTGGGTGCCCGAATACCCACTACGAGGGCCGCCCAGCCGGGTCAAATTCGGTGCGCTACAACTACATCAGACGACGCCTCGCGGGCTGGCTTCATAAGGAAAGAAAAATAAGGGAGAAGGGGAAAGGAAGGGTAAAACTGAGAAGACGATACAAGGGAGAAAGAAGGCAAAAGGGATCAGACGACGCAAGGGTACAGACGAAAGGATACAAACGACGAAAACGACGCATACAGCAAGCAGGATACAGTCAACAGAAAGACCAAGACAACACGGATAGAACATGTCCCTCACAGATCGCATACAGCTGCTCAACCCAGGCGCCGCCGACGACCCCGAAGACATCCTCGCGAGCGGCCTGGGCTGCCTCTACCCCGGCCAGGCCCTCAACGCGCACGGCGACCCCGGCCAGACCCTCGTCTACCGCTCGCCGCGCCTCGCCGC
>LUFD01001051.1:0-49778 GCA_003025255.1 Cordyceps pruinosa | reverse complement strand
GGGGGGGTGTTGGAAGAGGCCATGCTGTTGGCTGGGGGCGGGAAAACTCACCGGACATGTCGGCGACCTCGACGTGCACGGCGGCGAGGCGCTGGGCGATAATCTCGCGCATGCTGGCGTCTGTTATTTGCGCCATTTTTGTGACTGTGTTCTTGGAACGACTTTGCCGTGTCTGCCGGTGGTGGTTGAGGTGTAACAGAGCCCAGGTTCGGTCAGGAGGAGAAAGCAAACGATGAGATTGATTAGATATCTGCGCCTTTGCTTTTCCGCCTGGTGTCACCTTTGGGGTACAGTGTGGCAGCACCGCCGTTTTGGCACAGTATGAGCTCATCTTTTTTTTTCCTTGCCATCTTTTTCTGGGGGTGGAGCTCGCCCTGCTATCTGCTAGCGCTGAACCTCGAGCTTCAAATCATCCGCCTTCTCAACCCATCTTGTTCCTCGTCATCTCTGTGCAGAGCATAAAAGTTCAAGGACGGCGTCTGCTTTCTCCCACTGCTTGAGTGAATCCGAGAAGGAGGGAATAGAAACACTCTCCCGCTCGGTATGCGAGCATTCCACAACTCGCAGCTGTCACCAATCTCAAGGGGCTTCCTCCCGAGCACCGCACGCGCCGCGCCACGCCGCCTCGCCATTGCAGGGACGCCATTGACGGCTCGCTGCTGCGCATCCGTACAGCGCCGGGCACTGAGCGCAAAAGCTTCGCTAGACAGAATGGCAGCCGCCGGGAATGCAGGGGGAGCGTGGGGCGCGTGGCAGGTTGAGCCGGCTCGGTTTACCAAGCTTGTCGCCGACTCGATGAAGACCTTGTGAGCTTCCTCTCTTCAATTTTACAAATTTGGTATATGTATTTTGTGTGTGGATTTTCTAATCAAGCTCCTAGATATCCCGAGGAAATTGCTGATCGCGCGTGGGACAACGTCGGCCTCCTCGTCGGCAACCACGAGCAGGAGGCGAGCCGGAAGAAGCCAATTGTGCTCGTAACCAACGACTTGACGTATCAGGTTGCCACCGACGCCATCCAGCAAGGCGCCAGCGTCATTGTCAGCTACCGTATGCTCACCACGTTGTCCGCCTCCATCCCCGATCAAGCTAACCACGCTGCTTCTTCCAAGACCCTTTCATTTTCTCCGGCCTTAAATCCATTACGGACAAGGATCCGCAGCAGTCCACGCTGATCCGGCTTATGCAGTCCGGCGTCGCCGTGTACTGCCCACACACGGCTGTGGACGCCGCGCCCGACGGCCTTAATACGTGGCTTGCCGATGCCGTTGCGGGCCCGCACGCAACCACACGGTCCGTCGCCATACCATGCAAGACAGCGCCTGAGAGCCACGCCGGCGCGGGCTACGGCGCGCTGGCCGAGTTCAAGGACGACAACATTCCGGTGACCGTTGCCGAGATTCTCAAGCGCCTGGCCGAGAAGCTTGGCGGGCTGCGGCACGTCATGGTGGCGTCGCCAGTTGGCGCCGACGTGCGCACGACGCGTGTTCGCAGCTACGGCGTCTGCGCGGGCAGCGGGTACGACGTGCTCAAGGGTGCCGACGTAGACCTGCTCGTCATGGGCGAGACCAGCCACCACTCCGCGCTGCGGGCCATCCAGCAGGGACGCACGCTGGTGCAAGTATTTCACAGCAACTCGGAGCGGAGCTACCTGCAGCAGGTGTTGAGGCCGGCGTTGGAGGAAAAGCTGCGGGCGGAGGTGCCAGAGGCGACGGTCGTTCTGAGCAAGTATGACAAAGACCCTTTTATGGTGATTGATGTTACGGAGTTGTAACAAGATATCTCATAGAGGTGTACGGTAAGAATCGAATATAGTAAAGATAGCGGCTGAAATTGCAGGCTTGATCGAATATGATATGCGTCATGGTAAATGTTGTACATGTACATGGGAAACTCTCATGCCTGGCGTTCATGATGTCGAGTTTCGTCCGTCCTTGGACGTCCGCCCGTCGCCGCTTGCCCTCGGCGCGGACGCGACTGCGGCGTCACCCTCTTCAATGCATGCTGTAACCTCATCGCCGCCGAGTCCTCGGTCCTGCCAGGTCTGGAGAAGGCAACGCGGGCGCTCCCACTGCTTCCTAGCTTCGCCGAGCTTGCCCTCGGCGACGAGTAGGCGGAGGCGTGGCGGGATAGCGAGGACCTGGGCGGCCAGCTCGCGGGTGCGTTTGCGGCGCTCGGCAGCGGCGCGTTTCCGGCCCTCCTCGGAGTCGGGGGAAGGGATGGTGACGCGCAGAGCTTCGCGAATTTCGGCAGCTTGGCTGTATATTTGCGCAATGGCAGGGTTGAGGGTAGAGGCCATGGGGTTGAGGGGGTCCATGTTGGATCGCATCTGTGTTTGGATAAGTTAGTACGCAGTGCACTGGGTTGGCGCGTGGCACCGGTCGTACCTTGCGAATAGTTTCCGTGGCGGCGATGAGCTTGCTGTAGTTGTCGTAGACAAGAGCCTTCTTCTCAGCGTCGAGCGCGCGCACCTCGCCGACGACGCGGGTGTAGAGCCTCAGCAGGTCCTCGAGGGAGCTCTCGGCCACGACCTTGGCGACGTACTCGTCCGTCTTGAAGGCGGGCATGTCCATGTCGCTGACGGGCACCTCAGAGTCGGGCAGCTCGATGCCAATGCGCGGAGGGGGAGGACCGGCGGCGGCGGCGGCGGCGGCGTTGCGCAGGTTATAGTACTCGCGGAGGGCGGCGCGGTTTGCGCGCTTGGCGACTGGTAGAGGACCGGCTGTGCTCGAAGGGGGGCCATTGTTGACGGGGGAGGTGACGGAGGAGCGGACGGCGTCGAGGGAGGGCCGAGCGGAGGAGGTCGGCGTGTTGACGGCGGAGGGCACGCGGCGGACGGGCGTGGAGGGGTCCCTGGGACTGGCTATGGTGGACATGATTTCGTTTTGCGGCGAGGGACAGAACAAGCTTGATGGAAGCACCAGGCAAGGACGTGGGTCGGAGGGGTGTGCGCGCGGCGCAGATTGGTGAGGGAATTAAGAGTTGGGCATCAGGACATGAGTGGCGAAGGCGGAGTGTCCGATTGCGGCGAGGAGAGGGGCCTTGCTGAGGGCATTTGTTGGCGATGGGGGAAGAGAGGCAATGGTGAGAGACAAAGATGGCGACGAGACTGACAGCTGGCAGCTGGCAGCTCGTTTGCACGCCGAGGTACGTACCTCGTACCAGGTACACGGTGGATTGGTGGAACCATCCCTTGTGGTGCATCATCTATCACATCAGATGTGTTCAGCAGGTGGATGGGCGTGAATCAGGTTGCCATAAAACTGGAGAAGAAAAAAAGAAGCGAAGAATAAAAATAGAGATTTGCGAATCGTTTCGCTTCTTTTAGACCTTGCGAAGAGTCCCTGTGGCTTTGCGTTGTACGAGAGGCAATATGTAGAGGCTCAGTATGTGCGTCTACAATGGCAGCGCTGCTGAACAGTCAGATACTTAAATCAACCAAACGAGCAACAGCCATGTCGGCAACTGACAGCGTCGATGCGCGCTGTCGGGTGGAACGTGCTCTTCACTATTGGACCAGACCACGACGACATCTAGCAGAACTTCACTTTATAGAGTACCTTCAGGTTGTCCATCCACGCCCACCGTTCTGCGGAAAATGTGTACCACGTGCCGGGTTGCCCGACAGGCTGGTTACCATACCGTTTGTGGCTACCTACCTAAGATCATATGTTTTGTTTCTCCTTTTCATCCTTCACGCTACATGTCAACGTTCGCCAGATACTGTGGCCACTCAATTCCTCGTCCTCGGCATCTACCTAGGGAATTCAAAGATTTTGCAAGCCTTCTACTCGCCCTTTTTTTCTCAGCCACACTCTGGCACCATGTTTCCTCGGCGCGTGGTCCTAGCTCGCCCGACCAGCAGGTCAATCTTGCAGACGCAGGTCAGGAGGTTCGCCTCCAAGAACTTCTCATCTTTGGCTCCGAGTATCAACAAGGGGATGAGATACACTGCGATTGCCGGTGTCGTCGCCACACCATGCCTTTGGTGGTTGATAACTACCCGCGACGATGCGCCAAGTCTAGAGAGCCCGCCCACCCAGCATCTCTTCAGTGAGCCGGGCCCTTCTAGAGATCAGGTAACGCGCATGATATCGCAAGGCGCATATTCCTTTCGCGTCAAAAGCGTTTCCGGGGTCAACAGATACGATGGCACTCAACTTGGCTCCAACCCCTTGTGCGAGGACCGGTTCATCCATGGCAAATTCCCTTCGCCATGGAATGATGGCAACCAGTGGATGACTTGGGCTGTTTTCGACGGACATGCAGGTTGGCAAACAGCAGACTTACTAGAGAAGCAACTCCTGCCCCATGTACGACATAGCTTAAGCCAGGCCAAGTCAGCATTAATCGGAGGATCCGTACCTGACGAGGTTATCCGGCACGCTATTACAAAGGCGTTTGTTAATCTCGACGATTCTATCATCAATACAGCTCTAGACACGGCTCAGAGTAAGGAACCGCTGCAAGACAAGATCAAGAAACTTGCTCCGGCTTATGCCGGTTCATGCGCTCTACTATCATTATATGATCCTGTTACAAGCAATTTGCATGTGGCATGCACTGGAGATTCAAGAGCAGTTTTAGGACGAAAGGGGGCAAACGGCAAGTGGGAAGCAATACCGTTATCGGTAGATCAAACTGGTAGCAACAAGGAAGAAATTGCTAGGCTTAACAAGGAGCACCCTGGCGAAGAAAACATTGTCAAGAATGGCCGCGTTTTAGGGATGATGGTCTCACGAGCTTTTGGCGATGGTCGATGGAAGTTGCCTTTGGACTTTCAGCTCGACTCGGTGCGGAAATTTTACGGTGTACCACCCTTAACCCCGACGGACGACTTTCGAACTCCTCCATATCTAACCGCCGAGCCTGTTGTGACAACCACCAAGATCGATCCCAACACACAAACATTCTTAGTTATGGCGACAGACGGCCTGTGGGATATGCTCTCCAGTCAGCAGGCTGTCGATCTGGTGGGCCAGTGGGTGGATTCAAAGGTGCCAGGGGACAGCAACAGCAAATCTAAGGCAACTTACGAACCATTCGATTTTGGTCAATTTTGGAAGGGAGTGAACTGGAAGTTTGTCAAGGGTAGAACGACAAACCAAGATGACAACGCCGCCGTGCACCTCACGCGTAACTGCCTTGGCGGAAACCATTATGAGTTGATAGCAGGCCGGCTAGCCTTCAGCCCTCCATTTTCCCGGCGTGTACGAGATGACATCACTGTGCAGGTTGCTTTCTTTAACTCGAGTACTTGATGAATTAGGATTAAGGCTGGTAATCTAGTGCTGGAGTTTCATTATTTATTGAGAAAATTTCTAGGTACGCATGGCACAGTAAAAGAAATAGCTAGTAATATACAGAGTATTTTCATGTTTTAATGAATTTATCTAGCTTATACGTACGTACGCGGGAAAGGGGGCCCTATGCTCACAAGTCCAGACACGATGTCCGGCTTCAAATTATGTCTCCGTTGGCACTGTCCCAAGATGTTAATTATAGGTAATAAGTATTTTATTTTATTATTCTAACCTCTAAACCCCGGCTATAGCTATAGTTATTTTTCGACGTCTTTAGGTTAGGCGGTCCACTTCGTGGTTGTTGGCCAGCGCACGCACTAGGTGTTTTTCTCCCGATCACAATAAAGAGTATTACTAGCAGCACAGCAATATATTACTAGTAGCGTAGTAGCACGTAACTACTTACTAGTAGGTTTATATTTTTAAAGGTACTTCTATTTATATAGTATTTACTATAGAGATATAAGTACTGTATTAGTACGAAAAGCGGGTAGTTATGTGCTGCTACGCTGCTAGCAATATGTTGCTGTACTGCTAGCAATACTCAATATAAAACGTGTGTACCTCTAGTGCTAGCTAAACGCAATCATTCGCGGCATGAATGTTGTCATGGTCAGCTTACCTCGGAATGCGTTTCGCTCCCTGTCTGTTGAGCATCAGCCGGACTTTTTTGTTACTGATGCGGGATTGCAAATTGCACATGGGAGCCAGATCAACGCTGCACAAGTGGCACATTTGCGTCAAGGTCTGAAAAGGCTCAGCATTGCAAAATCCATGGCCAGACCGAAATCAATTGTATATAATATGTTTCCTTTTGTCCCCGTCCCAGGAGAAAATTGTCTGGCTGAATATCACGATGCAGAAACCCTTTGCCATGAATGTATTGGATTCGCAGTATTCCGATGCCCCCAGATAGTACCTTGTACGCCTCTGCCTCGGCCTTCAAGATTACAGGGTCGTCGTCAACTTGCGTAAGTTTGATCGCAACCTCGTCGCTCAACTTCGTATCAGTTCCTGACTATGTCAGAAGTTGTCGAAAGCGGCGAAACACCAACGTACCAGCACAGACGAGACCAAAGCCCCCTTCTCAAATTTTATAGTCGATACGATATCGTTTATCGATAAGGATGGCCTTGTAAAAGCCGCAAGTCAGTATATGCAGTTGCGTTTATGTTAGAAAACGTTTCGTACCTTCATTTGCCGCGTGGACCGTCATCCTGGCGATTGTAACTAGAGCATGAAAATGGGAAGAAAGGAAGGCACTAAGTATTTTTTAACCATAAAAAACGTAGGTCTATAATAATAATCTAGTAAAATCTAGTACTAAAGTTCACTTATATGCGCCGAGCTCCCATTAATATTAATAAGCGCTACTAAGTGTGCGCCTAATAGTTATGGTGGGGTAGGGGTCTAGCGGCCAGCGCTTCGCAAGTTGGCCTCTAAAAGCGGCATCCCAACCTCCAAAAAAAGGCATCATGTCCGCTAGAACTCGAGACACATTTGCTGCGAACCTGCACTTTTGTTGTAAAGATACACAACGAGTAAAGCATTTTACTAGAAAAGCATGCCCTATATAGGTTTTTCCCTTGTCTGGATAGGTTTTCCTATATAGTAATACAAATGAAAGGCTTGCGGCAATCGTCTCTTTCGGGCACGGCCGTGTCGTGATCTGTTAACCTAGCTAGGCACACCTATATTTATTTAGTGCTGCCAGTTGACCTGCCCAATACTACCTACCTGTGCGCGCCTTTGTTGTGTCCGGCGTAAGTAGGTACATACTTATTACCTAGGTAGGTGGTATACTATGATCGGTTTCATCAACAGGCCGGCCACATACCAATTGCAGTCTGCTCGACCTACCAGCGACCATCGTTGTTACTACTGCCTCATTCGCGTCGTCTCTGGCGAACTTAGCCACTACCTAGTAGCCATTAGCTTTCTGTCACTATCTAAGCCAACCCGTGGGGGAATCCTAAGCTATACACTACCGAAGCCGCGACGCGACCAGTAGGCCTGTACACTCTACCGCTACACCTGATAAAGACGTACCTGGATAAAAGGACATGTGCTCTCCGCGTCACCGGCCAGAAGGATTTACAAGAAAAGCTTATCGCATCCGGATATACGTTGGGCTACCCGGCCATCATCAAGCCTTGCACAGCATGGAGCTCCCAGGGCGTATTCACCGCCGACGATGAGCAGCAGTTGCTTACTGCCGTCGCCAGCGCCAGCAGATCCGCCGCCAACTCGGACCTCATCATAGACTGCTAATGCGATGGCCCGGAAGTAGACGCCAACTTTGTTCTCCAGGACGGCAACGTGCTGTGCTTTGAAATGGTTGACGGGTTCCCCTGCACTGCCGAGGTGGCTAATGGCGGGAAAGCGGGTGACTTCATCGAGACCGACCAAATGTGGCCGTATAAAAATCCACAGGTCGAAAAGAATACAAGCTGCAGCAGCTGCTTCTTAGTATGGTTATCAATGATGGCGTCCCCGGATACGGAGGGTCGTGCTTAACGGCCATGTCGTACGGCGCCGACTACACCATCCTGCATATGCTGTGGGCTCTCTGTCAGCTGGAGGGCTTACGGACAGAATTATGCCCGTTCGCCAAGGGAGCCGTGCAGCACGTTGATAGTGTCTTTGCGAACAGCGATACCAGCGGCACATACATCGGCGGGAACCTCACGGAGGAGCTCCTGCAGCGCCGACCAGATCTCGCCCATTACGTCCAGTACAGCAGCACCTATGATACAGGGGAGGCTATTGCAGATTCGCCGGCCGGAATTGCGCTTTTTGTGATTGCCACCCCGGAGAGCCGCCGCAAGCTCTTCGAGATTTCCAAGGCGTTGCTGGCCGCGATTGAAGTGCGGCTAGAGCCGCCCGCGCAGTAGTTGGTGACCGAGAAAGCATACATGATCATAGCATGCTTGCTCCAGCAAGACTTGAAATGAACACGGCCAGATTTTAGAGCACTAAAGTCGTACATAGCCCCTCTACAGTATGTTGTGAATCGTCGTTCATCACATCCATGTCAAGCGCGAGGGTTAGTTGGCCGCCAAGCTCTGCGATCAGTACTTGCCGCATTCGGAAATCGTGAGCCTGTTGCTAACTTGTTAGTGGCTTACTATGCCAGACAAGTAGCTTTATGGCCGTTGCTTGGCGCATTGGGCAGCAGGTCTTAGATCTCCGAGAGAGTCTTTGATCCATAGCAACCGACCGCGGACACGGGCCGCTATTAAACTATAACCAGTCTATATTCCACTTGGCTTACTTCGTACGGAATGGGCTTCGGGGCCCGAAAGCGAACAATTTCTCCAGTTCCACTTGGTGGGACGCAACGCTGTCAAACTACTCCATATCTGCGGGTTGAGACGGGACGGGATGGTTAACGTATCGCCACCCCCTAACTCCACCTCTCTAGCTCAGCCTTGTCGTTTTTATGATTTGTTACGAGCAAGATCAATATAGTGAAACCGTCGAGACGGGCTGGCGAGGGGCCATGCCAACTCTCGCTTGTGCTGGAATAGGAATGCGGCACGTCTCGACGTGGCGAAGTAAGGCCAACTACAAGCAAGGGCGGCCCGGTACCGGGCACCCCCGATGTAACCAATAAGGCTTATCATGGATTGCGGGTGAAGGTTGGTGTTGTGGAGCATGCCGCTGTCACCGCGCATCGTATAACTTGGGGACATGAGACGAATTTTGACGATTCCTTGGCCACGCTGGCTGCGCCCCCAAAGCGCGACTCAACACTCGAACCTATGGCGCGCGACAGCTGTGAGCCTCGCAGGCGGAGAAAAGGCCCGAGAGTGCATCGGCATCTGGGTTCTGGCATGGGTGGGTGTAGGCGTGGCACCCCCTTCTCGGTGGGCATATCGCGCGAGATGGTGTGCAGCGTCGCCTGCATTATCCCAGAGACCTGGGCCGACCGTGCATTGATTGAACATGCCCCCACCCGCCTACCAACGTTCCTGAGCCTTGCTGCAGTCCTCAGCTGAAGCCCAGTCGGTGCCGGAAGAAAGTTGGCGGTGTATTACGCGACCCTGGGGAAGCAATGCAGCGCGAAGTCTGTCCCATGTCGGCGCTGCAAACTTCAAGGACTTGGCGCGGGGGTTCTTTCGTTGAAGGCATATCCGATGTTTACTCTTGCTTTACGAAGGTTGCCCTCGCTGTAATATGCCGCTTCATTCACCGGCATCATAGCTACCACTGTGCTTTGTCCTGGGCACTCCTGATGGCCTCCATGATAGCTATCTACCACCGGCTTAATACAGTATCTTACCCTTGTAAGATCTCCGCTCGCGAAATTGGGTGAGGCTGGCGTCACCCAGTGATTTTGGAGGCGACGTGCATATACTCTCGTGTCCTCGTTCTCCCGCTGTCACTCCAGTGGCTCGACGTGGTGATGATTCATTGGGTCGAAACATCTAGCTCTCCAATTGGAGCGGAGACACGTATTTGCTGTGTCAATTTTTCCTTGCGATCAACCAACCCGGATGAGGGCGGGTATAAAACAATCAGGGCGAGGCCGAGCTGGGCCATTCCAGGCACATGCAAGCCACGACCAGGGGTCGCCTTCGTCACTTGTCACATCGAAATCATGTACGTGATAGAACCTGATTCGTGAATACGCTCTTGTATTCGTACCAAGCACTGCCTAGATAGTGGTGACGCCCCTGCCCCCTCCTCTCAAGCATTGGGTCATCATGCTGAGCTTGGAGAGCAGACCGACATCTGCTCAGCATGTAATTGATGCCTTCCCGAACAGACACCACTAAGTACAAGTATGTCTTGTGGTAAAATGAGTCTTCTTTGTGAGCGAAGGTAGCCCTCCCAATTGCCTTCCAGCAGAGCGGCGAGCATTCGCCGCACGATCCTCTTCTTTCCCACACATTGGCAGAATGGAGACATCACAGGGTAATTGGCTTACCAATTCGACCGCCCAACCTTCTACAAGCTAAGGAATTGGCTGGTTGGCGGTGTGCGGAAGTACGGAGTCGCACGAGTTACAGCCAACGCAATACAAGGAGACGTGTGGTGTGGGCACGGTGGAAACCTCGGTCATCAAGAACGAGGCTTGTTTGTCGGGCGCGAGGCTTAGACGGTCGGAAATGTCAAGTTATCGTGGTACCATCCAAGCCCCTGGGCATTCCTGCAGCACGCTGACCCGAAGAGGAGGAGAAGTACCTAGCTATTCACCTCGTCAATTGACAGCACAGAGGGCTATAGAAACTTTCTATTAGAGAACTCATAGAATACAGTGCAGCCCATAAAATCCTACTCTAGTGTACTTTAGCGCCTACCTGATCACTTATTCGGATGCGTGGTTTTGCGAGAGGCTGAGTGGCCGCGGCTGAAGCGCCCTCCTGCCTGATGCTTGGGGGCCGTTTTGTGCTGGCCAAAGGTTTGTGGCCAAAGTTTTGGGAGGCCCCTGCTTAAACATCAAACCCGATCACCGCTCGATCCTGTAGGACCACTGATCACTACGTAGCATTCGGAAGAGGGTTCTCATCGAGCCCGTGCTGATGGGATGTGAGTGTGGGCCGCCAGCAGTCTCGAACATGGCTGACCATTGACCGTTTATCGCGTGGTAATGAAGGAAGCTTAAGCTATCGAAAGTGAGGGAAGCCAGCCAGTCGCAAAGCGTCTCGCCGCACTATGTAATGACCCGGCCATTCCGTCAAGCGGTTACGCCGCCCCCAAGGCATGAGCATGGAGAGGAACTTTTGAAGTCGCATGATCAAACGTCCCAAACAATGTTGGGCAGCGAGGACTCCACATCAAGTATGCTAATAATAATCATGCGCACACCGGATCTTCTCCGTGCGGGCTCGCATGGTGAACTAGTTCCGTGCAGGGCTGCTCACGATGCACATTGAGCGTCTCAGTCGTATCGACTCATCTGTCTAGAGGCAATTGAAGGGGTTTCTCTGCTATTTCACGATATGTTGTAATAGGAGGAAACATTTTGCACAGACACGCACCACTCTGTGATGGTAGGTCCTGATGCATCTCCATGAAGCCTCACGGAATACTGCAATCATGTGTCTGTTCTGGACATAGTGTGGCCACGTACCAGACGGGGCGTATTATTAGCGGTTGGCCTGCCGCTGCATATCCAAGGGTGTGGTTAAACCGCCTCAGAAGTCTGTCATGTAAAACACCTTGGCTCTATCGGGTAAAGTGAGCAAGGCCAAAGCGAAAGAAACAGCCAGCCCAACAGATGTACGCCCTTACACGTCTGTTCAAAACCCCCCCGCCGGCTACGGACGGCTCAGATGGAGCGAACCCTGGTTGAAAGGCGGTTAGCATAACCACTCGGAAGAATATATACGATTTCACAAACCTGTTTCGCAGAGACGTAAATGAGCCCCAGCCCGACGCCACAATGCAGCGTTGCTTTTTCCAACGACGCGCGCAAACCGGACTCGTCGTGCTGTTCCGGGGAGGGGGGTAAATGAACAACACCATGCCACCCAGCAACATGTTGCTAGTCATGCCAGAAGTAATTCCCTCTCATCCGAAAATGGTAATATTCTCATCCCTGACCTACGAGATGTCGTTCTCAAGCGGCTGTGGAAGGCAGCGCCAGACTCACTTCGAGTGCTCGTGAAATGCGTGTAGTGCCCACCACACTCTCCGGAAACAGACCCTTTCAGACCATGCACACCACGCTGACTTGCTGTTTTGTTGGTTATAAATATCCCTCTTCCCCCCTTCTATCATATCTTGCCCCATGGTTACTTCTTTACCGCCGCCTCTCCCTACGTTCCAGTTCGTCAGGCTCGCCAGTGAGGAACCCTGCTTGTGGTGCTTACACACTCCTGCACACACTGCACATTATCCCAAACCAAACGCAATCGGGCACCCGAGAGACACTCCAAGCCCTGAACACCATGAATCTCTCATTCGAAGCCATTGTTGCCATTGTCGGACTCGGTTTTGCCTTCATCGGACTAGGGCTCGCCCTCCCGCCAGCCGTCGCCATCATCTGGCGCTTGTACAAAGCGCGACAGCAGGCGCTGGCCGCGAAGCACGCATCGCATGATACTGAGAGTACGTTGGCAATACCTGTGCACTATTTTCTTAGCTCTTGCGTCTATTCAATGACATGTGGGAGAAAGCTGACCTGGCTCTAGTGCAACCTCTCGCACCTGATATACCTACAGAGGTATCCGATTAGCCGCACTCGCTTGGCGCAGATTCCCGCCACTACTCAGGGGATGTTCGGCTTTCGAGTCAAAGGAAGAATGTACAAGTGAGGCGAGCTTTTCGTTATCGGTCTGTCCAAGCATTCACCTCATCTGTCTCTTCCTAGTGTAATGCGGAACTGCCCCAGAGAAGATGGCATCTACATCGCAATTGAATTGATACGGTATCAAAATGTTCTGGAACAGGATGGGGCCTGGGTTCAAGCCAGAATCTGTCAAAGGAAAGTCACTATGAAGAATAATAGAGTAGAATAGAGGTATTATCCTTTTACAGCAGCAACATGTGTACTTATGGATTCCGCCGCCATTCCCCAGCTGCTACAAGTTCACGAAACGTATGTAATGCGAAAGGACTCGACGTTGAAGTAGCGACAGCGACAGTAAGCCGTCCTCACACCCAACAAACCTTGCGCCCGCGGGCGCGCTATCTTCTCGTCGCTGGCGGGCTGAGAGGCGTATTCTAGGCACTGCAAAGGCAACGACGGGCGCGTTCCGTTCGCAGCCGTGGTACAGCCCAACGGTCAGCTTGTCATAGCAGCCTGTAACATCCTTTGCGATACACATGGCAGCCTTTCAGCAGCTGTCCGATTCGCCAGCATGGCACAAAGGACGGTGTGTCTCCATACTAAGAACCGCACGCGAAAAGAAAATATGAGCGTAAACGATGTAATAATAAAAAACCGCGACTTGCGGCCCAATTATAGTTTACTGTGTAGCGATGAGATGATGGCGTATTTCAGCACTATGTTGCAAAGCAAGAGAGACACCCAAACACCAGCGTCACTGGACGATATCAGAATATGTTTGGGATGCATGGGCAACCACGTTCAGCACGCTGGAAACGAGGTGCCGGAATGATGTCTGCTACGCTTTTGTCTTCCAAATTTCGTAGTACTTTTTGACACCGACACCGTGTGGAACCAGTCGCAAGCTAATTCCAACAGTGGCTGTCCAATTGGATGTCAAAGGATCTCACAGAGTTGACACGGCGTACTATGCGAAACCCATGCATGCATGCCCTTAACGGCATCTTGCTGCGGCGTCCTATCTGGCATCTGTAAAAAGCGTTTCCTTGGTACAGAAAAAGGCTCTTCCGAGCAAGTTCCACAATATGTACGCCCAGCCTTGCCACTGTCCATGGAGGCTGCCCATGAGTCGCACGCCGGCCATGCGCCACACCACCCTGCCAGGGACCGTGGGAGGCTGCTAGAGGGTGGGAAAAGGATAGGAAAACCATCACAGAGGTCTGCTGCCGATATAGTGGTTTGGACTTCCGGGCCTGAATCTGTGGCCGCTCGGGCCGATTCACTGATACGTCGACCCCAGGCAGATCATAGCCAGAGACAGCGGGCCGGCCAGCTGTCAGACGTAGCACCGAAGATTCTATTGGTAGGTCCACTGATGCTGCAGCAGGGGGGGTTGAAAGAAACCACGCAATCGTCGTATGTCAGTGTGAGTGAGAGAAGCGTCTCCGGTTCACAGTTCACGGCAGGCTCAGAAACTCCGTAGCGCAGCTCTTAGGAGATTCTCCTCGGGGGCGTCGCTCGTTTGACGCCAAGTTCCGAGAGGGCGAATGAATGGAGACGTTTACGACCAAAACCAGCTTCGTCACCATCGTGGCCGTGCCAACAACGTTTACCCATGCACGGCGGAAGAGGCGCAGCTCGCGCTTTCCGTATCGGAGTGAGAGGGAAGGCTACTTCGTGGATTTCTCGCTTCCAGTTGGTCTTGGTCCCCCATACGGGCATGAGGGATGAGCTGAAGGCTGTACCACTACCAGTGGGCAACGGAGCCATGACACTTTTCTGCTGCTGTGGTTAATGGGGCTTCGCAGCCATCTCCGTGGCCGTGGCTCAGTCCCCATTATGCCGCGTTTTGGCATCGGGCGCTACACCGTTGCTGCACGCCCTATGCGTCTTCGAACAGGTTCAGCTGAGGTCCTCGCCCTATGACAGCTCACTATTTCCAGCTTGCGTCTTCGAGGCGCTGACGCCTTGCGTGTCCCACACGCCACACAACAACAAGATGCATGCTGCACAACAAGATGTGCTCAGCCGAATACCATCGGCACGCGGAGTGCGATCGCTGCCTGGCCCGGCGCCCATCGGGCACCGGCTTCCGCCCCATACAAAACAGTGCCTCCGCCCCGGGTAATTCCACGCGTACATAGGTCAGCTATGAGTGGCTGGGCAAGAACGGTGTGCTGTGAAATGCAACTCACGAAACTCTTGCGCACTTTGCTGCAAGAGGTGCCTGTGATTGTAATTTGTCCGCAGCTATCGAGACTGTTCCGGTAGGTTAAAGGGACTGGCTAGGAGCGGATGTCTTCGCTTGGCATGAAATACCATAAAAGAATATCTACCTTCTACCTCGTTCACCCTTCTTCTGAGCCCTAGACCACTAGAAGTCGCCAGCGTATCACAGGAATAGACTTACCCGCCATTGCAGCAGGTAGGGTTGCCCTCCTCCTTAAAAGAAGAGTGGTATCAGTGGCGAACAGTATCTTATCAGAAGCCAGGATGTCAGATTGACAAAAATTTAGGGAAATGTGATCAGATGCAGCCACCTGTTTACGCTGCGCTGCTGTTTCTCGGCCATCTCATAATCGCGAGTCTGCACCCACAGCTGGTATGATCTCGTCCTGATTATTTGCTCTTGTAAGAGTGCTCAACACCGCAAGTTTCTAGGCCTGCCAATGAATACTCCGCAGGGAGCTTAGGTCCGTCGGAGTCCGACCAGCCGTTACAAATATGCTTGCAGGGGTGCTGGGTTGTTGTTGTAGACCACGGCTCAGGGTGTGTCCATAGAAGCGCGTTGACAGCGTCAGAATAATACTGAAGCAAATAAATATTGCTCTGTTTCTCCGCTTTTACGGTCTGAATCGCGCGATATAGATTATTAGCTCAAACACATGCTGACGATGAGCGGACCTCGCTTGTTCTCTGTAGATTAGCTTTCTAGGCGGCTAGAAGGTCGCGAGGAAAAACGTTCTGTCTGCACGACTGGAAGAAAGACCTCGTTCAACGACGGTTTGTCTATGCAAACTCCTGATAGCTACAACTAGAAGGGAGGGCATGCGCCGTCGGGGGCATGACGGACACCGAAGCTGTTGCCGCGATGCACAGTCTCGTTTTACGCGACGATTTCCCAGTTCCAAAAGCACCTCTCGCCTTGGCCAGGCGAGCTGGCACAAGCCTCTAGGCGGTAGCTAGGCGGCCTCCATGTTGTCAGCCACTCCGCCCTCAATACATAAGCCCAGATAGAGACTGGCCAGCATTTTACAGAATTGCTTCTTTGGAGCTACGTTGGCCTCTGTAACCGTGCGCACATCATCCCACGGTCGCTGGAGACAACCGCTCAGACATACCCAGAACAGTAGCGTCATAGTAGCACAATACTTGGAAACAATCAGAATAATGGCATACTCGAGTTATGCTTAGCTACCATCAAAGTTCGCCTTCTCCTGTCCAACCGCGTCCGCCGCTGTGGAAACCAGGTTGCAGGCTACAAGCAATGAACGCAACACAGCCTCGCGACTTCGTATTGCTCGAGCAGTCACACCACCCGCACGGGTCGAAAGCTAGCCATTATAAATAGTGATAATTCGTATATCAATGTTAAAGGCACCATTGACATTGGGTGCCAGATGTAGAGGCTGAGGACTGTATGTTGACAGTCCGGGGAACCCTAAAACATAATGGCAAGGCTGATCCGGCGCCGCCGCCCTGGGGAGAGCCCTTCCGTTGTGGGGAGCGCACAAACTTTATTCAAGTCTGCTCATTTTTATTGAATATAATAGAATAGCATCGATAGTAGCCTCTAGCTCGTAAGCATATACTTTCAGTTCGCGCTGATGAAATAGACTCAAGACAACAAAGGCTACTTACAAAACAAGGGACCTGTAGCGCGTTCTTGTCCTCCCTCTGAGCTTACTGCTAGAATCGCGCAAAGTTCACGCTCCGGCTCTTCTGTAAGCCCATCATCGTTACACAATGGTAGCACATCTAGTGAAGCCACCGATATACGTCTTCAATCCTGTGAGCCCTGCAATTAAAAAAGCACCACCCAACTATTATCAGAGCAAACAACTACTTGGAAAGGGACAAGCTAGCCGCGCCACAAACCCCTTGGCCTGAGTCCGGTTGGCCGCCGGCTTGGCAACCTAAACCGCGCCTGGTCTAGACCTCGCCCAGGTACGGTTATTCGGCACAGATTCGCCCAGCCTTATTACTGCGCCCCGATTTGGCGAGAGGTGATAACGCGGCCTGCTGCATGGAGGAGGGCTACGTGACCCCCTGATCCCAGGCAGATTAAAAGCGCGACAGCGGGTAGAAACCGAAAACATTCTGTTTTTCCACTGCAACCTGCCTGCCAGAACCCCCAAGTTCTTCTCCTTTTTTGACGATTAATCCCTGGGTGCCTTAAACCGGGGCCGAGAGCCGAAGTTACTTCCCCACGCAATGCTCAGACTCGCTGTCGCGACAGCTGGGGCGGTGGCTCTTGCGACGATGATGGTTCTGTTCATGGTACTCTTCATTCCGACAATCATTGGGTACGCGGTCGCTGCACTCGTTTAACCACGATAAAAAAGCAAAATACAATTCACTAACACGCTATCAGATAAACATTGTCAAGAGTCTCTTCCGTCTCTGGAGCCACAGCACACGTGTCGCTGCCTCATTGCGGCCAGCGTCAGTCAGCTCCAAGACGAAATGTCGTCTAGTCGGAGGAAGCTTTGTAGCAATAGTCGATATGTCCATTGGCGGGATTTCCCCAATATTTCGCTGTTTTATGTTTTAGCGGAGTTTGATACCGGCAGGCCAGCGACCAACAAAATGAAGAGTACTTACGGAATGCCACGGCCGCCTTGGCAGCCCCCAGCACTGCGAAGGACAGAATGAAAACCATGACCGATGTACCGCCGTCCAGCGCTGCGGACACCAAGTAATTGTACTTGACAAATATATTAGGATGGTTGCGACGCAAATACCACTGCGCGAAGAACCCTGCTGCGAAGAATGTCATCACGGACGAGTTGATGCCCAGGTTGAGGTAACACATGTAGAACATGATAACGGGCGTGTTGATAAGATGGAGGCCCAGGGTCGGCCATCTGCGGTGCGCGTACCAGAACGGTAGCGGCACGGCGAAGCCCAGGAATGTTGCCAGCGGCACCCACTGGTACTTGCTGCCGACGCTGAAGAGCTCGTGCGGGAAGCCGCCAAAGGTGACGGCCTGCGCGTTGAACTGCTGTGTGATGGCGCCGGACCAGATGTTGGTGCCCTGGACGCTGCGCAGGATGTCGGCCTGGTTGTCGATGATGCTGTTGGCCATGACGTAGTTGAGGCCCGCGCCGACGACGGTGCCGACCATCTGCATGGCGAACGTGATACGTGGCGCGAGGTGACCGTACTGCGCGAGCTTGAGGTCCTTGGCCAGCAGTGTGCCCTGCAGCAGCGAGTTGTAGCTGTAGAGCGAGAAGTACATGTTGGCGATGGGGAAGCGCGGGCGCATGTATCCGCCAATCATCTGGATGATGGACTGAATCGTGAAGCTGACACCAGTAATGCCCTGCATGGAGCCGAAGACAAGCAGATGGCAGTAGCCGACGAGACAGGCGACGAGCAGACCCCACCAGGGGAGAGTGCTTTTGCAAGTATAAATAACAACGAGGGCAACGATAACGGACAGAGCCAGGACGATACCGTACCACCAGTCGGGACACTCTTTGTAGTTTTGCATCAAGAGGTAGTGCGGATCGTAATGAGCTTCGGAGGAGCTTTCGCTACCGGCTTCACCACCGGCCGGCTGGTTCTGGGAGCCAAGTCCCAGCCGAGTGCCAGCTGATCTGATGCTGCCCAAAACGCGACGCGGGCTCAAGAAGCGGAATGCAGCTCTGAGCTCAGTTGGGTACCAGAGTACCAGATGTGTAATAGAGGCAGAAATGCACATGTTGGTCAGCAGGATATTGAGAACATTGCTGGCGGCAAAGTTGGGCAAGCCAATGTCATCCACCACAGTCATGTTGATGCTGCCGTCCAATCCAATGGCGGCTGTCTGGTTCCACTGTACCGGGTTATCCGCCGTCGACGTTTCTGAAAAGATGGTCTGAGAGAGAAACGGAAACTTCTGGGCCTCCCAGATGTTACTGTAATACACACCTGCGAAGAGGACGATGCAGCCGGCGATGCCGATGCCTTGGCTGATGAGGCTGCTCACGGGGAAGAACAGCGGCGACAGGCCGCCGGAGATGTACTGCCAGTCGAGGCAGATGGAGAAGAGCCCGAGACCTTCGTTGCCCTCGGCGCCGCCAAAGATGTTGGTAAAGGTCATGCTCCTGCGGTTCGCGAGGCAGAAGATGCTGATGCCCGTGAGCAGCGGGCAGATCCACTGCGGGATGATCTCCCAGAAGAAGATGCCGATGAAGACGTAGAGGAAGACGCGGAACGGCTTGCGGTTGCTCGGGGCGCGCGAGTGCAGGCGCTCCAGCATGGTGTTGATGGGCAGGTTGGACGGCCACAGCATGCTGGCCGGGTACACCATGGTCTTGCGCATCATGCCGGCCATGCCGTACCCGAGGCACTGCGAGGACATGAGCATGAAGAAGGTCAGCGCGCCGTTGAAGCGCCGGTCGTAGTACAGCCGCTCCGTCGCGACAATCTCCAGGCCCAGCGCCGACGTGCTCGCCGCGTTGGCCATGATGGTGATGGCCAGGTGCTCCTTGATGTTGAACGGGCCCGGGTTGAGGAAGCGGCCGACGGCGCCGCGCCGCGGGATCAGCCGCGCCATGGCCTCGCCGAGCAGGAACGCCACCACGGCGATGAAGACGGCGGGGATGGACACGAACTGCGGCTTGAAGAAGAAGATGCCGGACAGCACGCCGCCGAAGACGGAGAGGCCCAGGCCTGGGCACAGGGCGTGTTAGTCTGGCCAGGGCGGGAGGGAAGGGCGATGGGCAGGGTGAGTTGGCACGTACCGATGGTGATGGAACGAAATGTAATGGCGGACAAGGTAGGGTCATCTTGAAGATGAATCGTGTGGGTAAGAACGTCAAAGGCCGTGGCCGGCTTGGACAGCTGGGGCTCATCGGCCTCATCAAAGTGCTCGACGGTGGCGGGCTCAATAGGGTCCGCCTTCTCATCGCCAGATCGATCCGGCGCCATCGGCGCTGGGCCCTCATCACTCGGCTGCTTTGCCATGTCGGTTTCCTTTCTTGTTTCGCAAGCACAGGTAAAGAATACTGGGCTGGGCGAGCACGAACGATGCGGAAGCAGCCATCGGACGGCCCTTTTATACAGCCTGCTTCGGTCTCCGGGCAATTCAACCCAACTGAGCAACCACACTGTCGCCTTTACCCCGCATCCGATATTGCATGTTGCGGGCGCAGCTCTCGAAATTGCTACATTGTTTGCCGCACCCTCCAAAAGTCCCAGCGCCGCCGATGTGATTGGGGACCGTCGCTTCAGCCCCGGCGCCGGCGTAAGAAAAGGCGGCGGGCTAGAGCAAGCCACGCCATGGCTGGGACGGCACGCTCGGGCGCGTCATTGCCCTTCAAGAGGAAAGGGAGGCGCACGGTACGTTCGAGCCATCAAGTCATCGTGATTTCCGTCAGAGCTGCGACTGGACTGTACTTCTTCCACTTGTGTGGCGGTCTTGTCGACTTGGTTTGGTGGCACTTATACGGGGACAGCTAACAGCATCTTAATGCCGGCAACCATCTGCTAGCCAAGCCCCCACTGCGGAAGAGAACTTCAGCTCAACAGGAGGTGCATAATCTGGGGCTGGCTGTCAAGGATCTTGGCAAAACGTTCCGCGCCCGCGGGGAGGGTTGGGGCGGTCAGCCATCAGGCCTGGCCGGGGAAGCGGCGTGATCGCCTCTGTCCTACGTTTCACGCCCTCCCTCGCCATGGAACCGCCCTCCCGCGACCAACGACCATGTGTAAATGGCTGCCTGACGTCTGTCCCATGCGGGCGTTCAACCTATTGGCGCAATCGCCAACAGGCGGAAATGAGACCCTCTCTCCACGCAGCAGACCCGGCAGCTTCCTCTAACGTCGCTAGCCGCAGCCTTATATGGGGATAACGGACGAGAAATAGTTTTTCCGGGGAGTAATTTCTGCCCAAATTTCATGCCCGTCACGCTCTCGCAGAGCAGTCACAGAACTCGTCATGGGGATGGACTTGGGCACCTGTGTCGCGGCCATTGCGCCGGTGACGGGCATCATCGTCGGCCTTCTGGCCGGCCACGACTGCCAGCCCTATCGGTGGGACGACCAAGGCCGATGGATCGTTTACGAGTACGCAGACGCGCGGCCGGTGACCCAACGCTGGGGCTTCCACCTTGATCTCTTCCCTGACGCTCTGAACGCTGGCGACGTAGACTGTCGCTACGACGCGATGGTCACAGAAGAAACAGAGGATCGCTGCGCTGCGCTCACCACCAAGCACGGTCTGAGTGTTGAGAAGCTGTTCATGCTCAACCCCGGCCTTGGCGGCGACTGCTCCCACGTCAAGTACAACACTCCGTACTGCGTCCGTGGCTGTGAGTTCCTCCCCATGCACGCGGCACTTGGCCGAGGATCCTAACAACTGGCATGGTAGTTTTGGAGCCGCTCCGGGCGCATGATGGCTTCTGCGGCCCTCCTCACAAGAATGCCACCTGCAAGGGTGTCCGACACGGCCAATGCTGCAACTCCGAGACCTGGAGATGCGGCCAGTCGGAGTATGTATCCGCCCCCTTGCCCCCCGTGGCTACGCCGAACTTGTCATTATTGACGCCGGGCCTCTGGCAGGGAGGATTGCGCGCGTGGCGTCTGCTACGAGGGGGCTTGCTGGGGCCACAAGCGTTACACCACCGACGGGACATGCGGCAGCCAACACGGCGATCGCCAGTGCGCGGGCAAATGGGGAGATTGCTGCAGCGTCGAGGGCGCATGCGGCACTGGGCCGCAGTTTTGCGGTGTTGGGAAGTGCCAGAGCGGCAGCTGCGAGGGCACGGAGAGGACTGAGACAACGACCCAAGACACGCCGCTGTAGATGGATGCAGAGGCTGCACGATGTTGTCTCTGATTCGTGTCTTAGGCGCAGAGATGTAGATGGCGTCCTACCAAATACCGGCGAAATGGGACAGGCGGCTGGTAAACCGGTAAACGCTAGTCTGACTCTTACTTTTAACGTAGAATTAGACTCATTTTCTTTGGTATATCCTGTTCTATCCTGTTACACCGTGCGGGGCGGTCTGCTTGAGCCAGTCAGGCTTACACAGAGCCAACAGGAGAAACTTCACCATCTCCACTGCGAAAAAACGTTGGCGGCTCAACTTCTGAAGCGTAGGTAGGCGATGGCGGCGCACCCACCGCGCTAGGCGTGCACAGAGCCCATAACCGAACAAAACAAACGCGCTTTTGTCATCTTGACCGCTCATCAACCCGCCTCCGCTGCGCGTCTACCAGAACATGGAGCTTTCCAGGCAGCTGCGGGCGTCCCTCGCCGCGCAGTCCCTGCCGCCCGCCTCGGAGAGCTTCCTCGCCGCGCTCATCGCCGCGCGCACGCCGCCGCCGCCCGCGGCCTCGCTCCTCGCCACGGCCAAGGCGCGCATCCTGGCCTGCGACCTATCGCAGGGAGGCAGCGGCGGGATCCTGGACGTCCCCGCCATGGCCAGCCTGCCCGCCGGCGTCCGGGACGCCGCGCGCCGCGCCGCGCCGCTGACCCTCGCGCGCGACGTCCACGTGCAGGTCGTCGACGTCGAGAACCTCAGCCTCGGCCGGTGGGAGCAGGTCGAGGAGCTCGAGGCCGTGGAGCGCGGGGAGCGCACGCGCGGACGCGAGATTGTGCGCGTCACAGCCGACAACGACGAAGACAACGGCGGCGACACGCAGCAGCAGCAGCAGCAGCAGCAGCAGCAGCAGCAGCGCACGCGTGCTCCGCCGGTGGCTGGAAAGGACGCCGTGCATCGCCTCACGCTGCAGGACTGCAGGGGCGCGACGGTGTACGCGGTGGAGACGACGCGCATGGAGCGCATCGGCATCGGCAGGACGAGCATCGGCGAGAAGCTGCTGCTGCGCGCCGGCACGGTGCTCGCGCGCGGCTCCGTGCTGCTGACCCCGGAGAGGACGCTGTTTCTGGGCGGCAAGGTCGACGCGTGGCACGAGGCGTGGACGAGCGGGAGGCTGGCGAGGTTAAAGGCGGCGCTGGGCGCGGACCGGCCGCGATGAAAAGCTGGGATCAGGGGGAGGGATGGTGCGTTTTGGCATGGCGTTTATGCAAAGTTTTGATACCCCGCGGAAATTACTGGGCTGGTGGTACTACAAAGTTGATTTCATGCATATCTCTATTTCATCTCTATGACATTGCAATATTACTCCTGTGCTATGATGACATAACATGACATTTTTCCTATGACAACGCCTGAACGGATGCAAAGATGCCTTTCTAGATGCCCTCCGTTGCAATCCTCAGCGACGACCATCCCGCCGTCTCCCATGGCGCGAGGAACGCCGCCCGCTGCGAATCCGCGACCGCGCCGGTGCCCGCGTATGACCCTGCAAGATCGACCGCGTCCAGCGGCCCGCGTGGAGGGATGCCCCTCTCCGCTACGCGGAGCGACGTCTGCGCCGTGTACCCGTCGCCCGCTGACGCCGCCAGCGCCGACCAGCCGTGCGGCAGGTGCGGGTGCAGCATGATGTCTGTCTGCATCTGCGCCATGGCATCGTCGGCCGTCCTGCCCGCGGAGATGGCGCGCAGAACCTCGCCGATCTGCGCCTGCTCCTTGCTCGAGACCTTGTCGCTGGCGCGCAGGCCGTGCAGCTCCTCGGTGACGGCCTCCACACTCCCCTCGTCCTCGTCGAGCAGGCCGATCACGCCGAGGAGCAGGACGCTCTGC
The DNA here is from genome assembly GCA_003025255.1 of Cordyceps pruinosa. Taxonomy (NCBI): domain Eukaryota; kingdom Fungi; phylum Ascomycota; class Sordariomycetes; order Hypocreales; family Cordycipitaceae; genus Cordyceps; species Cordyceps pruinosa. The sequence goes on along the minus strand of LUFD01001051.1, from coordinate 26,379 downwards.
ACGTGGTCCGGCTGGGCCTCAATGACCTCGAACAGCGACGAGCGCGCCTTTTCTTTGGCGTCCTCGGTGCCTTGGGCCCATAACACCTGTGCCAGCAGGCAAGTTGCATCAGGGTTGCTGTCAGATTCCTGCAGAGCAGCCTCGAAACACTTCTCCGCCTCGTCGTAGTCCTTTTCGTAAAACTGAGCAAGCCCGACTGTCAAATGCGCCGAAAGTCGTGCCTTGTTTCGTTGCTCGCTGGTCAATTCGCTATCTTGCTCGTCGCTGCTTAGCCCGAGCGCCATCTCGCCACTTTCAATGGCCTTTTCATACGACTTCGACGCAAGGTACGCACGGGCGAGGTCGATTCTTGCCAATGTGAATCTCGCCAGACTGAGGGGTGATTCTGTCTGCTCATAGTCCGCTTCTATGCTGGTGCAAATCCTTTCCAGAATCTCCACGGCGCGCCCGTGGTCATGAGTACGTTCCAGGAACAGGCTGGCGAGATGGCCGAAGGTAAAGTCCTGTGGCCGCATGCTCTGAACTTGGTTGAGGGCAAATATGGGCTGCAGAAGTGCAGCAATGGTAGTATTACTCGGCCCGACGAGAACATGGTCGAATATAGATGAAGAGTATTGCTGACGGACTGACAGAGAGGATGCCTCGGAAATATCCATCGCGTGGGTAAAAAGACCACGAGCTTCCCTAGCATCGCCGTAAAGCAGAGCGACAAAGGCTTGGCCGAGCCATGCATGCGCGTAGTCGGGATCAGTAGACTGGGCTCTGGTGAAAGCTTCGTTGGCCACTTTGAAATCACCAGATAGGAGAGCGAGCGCACCGAGGTTTGTCCATCCCACGGGGCTTCGTTCGTCAATGTGGATGCTGCGTACAAATGAGTGTTGCGAGACCGCGCCATTCACCTCACTTGTCGCTACGCCCAACGCATTCCAAAAATCGGCGTTACCAGCTTCGAGCTCGATGGCCCGTTTAAAACACTTGACGGCGGCCTTGAGGTAGTTGCTGGACTTTTTGCGCAGCTGGGGTGGCAAGCAGGAGTGTGCCCTGAACTCGGCCCAGCCGAGGTTGAACATGGCAACGGCTTGGGCATGAATATCTTTCGAGACGACATAAACAGCAGCCTTGTGGCACAAAATAGTGGCTTGGATGGATCTTGTTAGCTCGACCCCAAGTTGCTCATCGGCAGGATATATTCCTTGAGCAAAGACGATATCCGTGCTGACATTATCAACCTCTTCACTGATATCGAACGCCTCCTTCGGAGCCCTGCCTAGAATCGCACGAATGTCATCCAGGGGAAAATCAGAGGTACGACTCTGGACGCAAGAAAATATCGAGCAAGCATCACCAACAGTCTTCCAATAGTTGAAGGTCGCCAAGACGTTTTCTTCAACACTCGTGGCAAATTTGATGGTCTGCGTAGAAAATTCAAGGGCCTTGCCGAATTGTCCCTTTTCGACACTAACGAGGGCGTTATCCACCATAGTCTGCATCAATGCGATAATGACACCTTCCTCGCCCGGATGGGTCTTGATGACAGACCAATACAGGTCGACGGCCTCATCATACTCGCCCAACTCACGCTTGATATTACCAAGCATGAATTTTGTGAACCAGGAATCGGCGGACATGTCCTTATCTGACTGCCCCTCCAGCTTTTGGGCATTCATGATTGCCTTTGTGGCTGCCACATACCGTCCAGAATTGTGGTAGCTCTCACCCAGACCGACCCAGCAGTGGTAATCCTCTGGTGCAAGCCGAAGTGCAGACTGAAAGGAGACAATCGCTTTGTGATACTCATGCTTGTTTAACTCGGCAACTCCAAGAGCTGCAAATGGCCAGCTGATGCCTTTTCGCTTAGATCCAGGAGGGGGCTTGACTTTGCCAGAGTTCACCACGCGTTGGGCGACTAGTTCAACCCTGTCCCAGTCGCCGTCCTCCGCAAACGAGCGAGAAAGACGCTCGGCGGAGATGACTTCCGAGGAGGACAGTTCGAGGGCCTTTTGGAAGCAGCGACGTGCCCGTTTCTTGTCCTTAGCGTAGTCGCTGTAAAAGATGCCTAGCATCGTGTAGCAGGGCGCATGATCCAGGTTGTTATTCAGCGCTGAGAGCCAGTAAGCATAGGCGCACTCTCCTTTTCGCTGCTTTCTAGCTTGACGAGACGTGTCAAGATTCCACAGGCAGTAACCCAACCGATACTGGGCGTCCGCAAGAAGCTCCCTGTTAGGCTCTTTGACCTCGAGAGAGTGGAGGCAATCGCGCAGCCCGTCGGCAGCAGGCTGATAATCTCCCTTGAGCGCCTTCACCCATGAAGCCTCTGACTTGACTCTGATATTCTTGGTATCCTTTTGTAAAGCTCGCTCTAGGAAGTCGACAGCTTGGTCGTATTCTTCCTCTTCCTCGTATATCAAGCCCACGCCAATCATAGCACGAGTTGTCGTTGAATCATGACTTAGAACCTTCTCGAATAAGTCTTTTGCTTCAGAGTGATGCCGTGGTGACTGGTAGTAAACAAGCGAGGTACCCAAACAAAGAGAATAGGCGTCTATCGTTTTCACGAAGCTGAACGTACTTAAGGCTTGCTCCTTGGCAATGTACGGGAGAGCTTTCCGCATGTATTCAACAGTACTCTCATACTCTGCGTAATGAAGGAAGAACTCGCCTACAAGTCTGTAGCCAAATGACGATTCCGTGCCGGCAATGCCTTCTGAAATCATCATGATGCGGTCTTCGTCACTGAGAGGGATAATGGAAGTGGGCACTCCGCCATCATCATCGTCGTCACTGTCATCAGTCAGCTCATCGGCAGACGGCTGTTTCTGTGGCGATGCAGTAGCGGGAAATGGCGATATAGGCGACGTAAGGAATGCAGTGATGATTTTGTACATGTCGCTTTCCGGGAAATGGGCACAATACCCGTGTAACAAATCGGGGCTCCAGCCACTAATCTCCCGGTGATCCTGCCAGTTAATGGCGATATCCCAGGCAAGCCGGAAAGGGTGCTTGATGACAACCATGTCGTTTGCAAGGCGAAGCACCTTAGCGAGCTCTGCAGCTTTTTGTTCGCCAGCCGGAAGGGCCAGGAGGCGATCATGGCAATATTGAACGAGCTTCTCTTCGTACGTGCGCCTCAGCTCGTCGTCTGTGGTCCAGTTGATGAGTTGCTGGTAAACTGTCTCCAATTTGCTTTGTGAATAGACTTCGCGCTTCACTTCCAGAGTAACCTCGCTCAATCTGGCACCGAGTCGAGTCCTTCGTTCTCCGATGAGCGCGTTGATGCGCTTCTTTTCGAATTCCTCGAGTATCACGGCAATCGTTTCGTAGGTCTTGGCTGGGGCAGGAAATCGGCCTTCCAGAATGGAGTAAAGAGGACTCTCGGGGAGCCGAATCCACAAAGCGTCGGCGTATTGTAGACGGTCTCCTCTAGCTCGGGCAAAGTCGACAAATTTATCTGCGACATCCTGCGATTTATACGCATCGTCGGCTTTATGAAAGATGTGAGAGAGGTTGACGACGGCATGCTGATAGTCACCCAACTTTTCCGGGCCTTGTTTCTCATACAGCTTGATCAGACCTTGCCAGGCTTGACCGTCTTCGGGACGCAGGCTTGTAGCTGTTGTGTAGACCCTCTCGGCGTCTTCTATTCTACCCTTTTTATCTAAGGCAAATGCTAGAAAGATGTTTCTGTAAAGACTTTCAGTGATGATGCAACGCAAAGTTGTGTCTGCGGTCCGACCTACGCTTGGTAGTTCTGGGGATCCTTCTTGAGCAGATCTTGGGACTTTGTGATAGCGTCATCGAATTTTTGGGATCTGACAGCATCATTTATGCCTTTCAGGACAGCTTTTGAACCCGACATGGCGATTTCTTGTGTGTTTTGTAGCTCGATGAAGGCCGTATTTTCTAGCCCCGGGCGGGGTCGACGTGTTGTGAATTTACGCGAGTACAGCACGCATCTCGCTGTATGTTTCTCCCGGTAGAGTTGTTTGAGGGAGCTGGTAAAAAGGAATTGTGACACCTGATGAGATAGTGAACGGGGAGCACGCAGTGATGACCTAGAATGATGAGGTAATGTGCAAAAGCTTCGAGCATTCGACGTGGTTTGGGAGCCTGAGTTGGTGGGGTTAGCCGGAGATTCCCCGCCGGGCCTCTGGGGCAACAGGTACCAGTCTCGTTACAATGGAGGTATCTACTACTGTGTGTTTATTCCGTGAAGTTCCTCCCCTCTGTATTCCAAAGCTTTGCATCGTGTCTACACTTGGTAGCTTTGTTTCCAAGCCTGAAGGCGAGTGGCAATAGTCGAGCTGCTGGCTACATCGCCTCGCACGTGTGTCATGCCTGCATAGCTGCAGCAGACGAGGTGAAAACTTCGCATTCCACCCTCCCACAACCATCGACACTAACCCACTACAGTAAACCTGTATGCGATCGGGCTGCTCGCAAAGATGGCGTGCGCGTATAGTATATCGGATTCTGATCGGATTCTGGTCCTGCTGGAGTTTTCCCCTCCGGCTAGCTCTGTCAGCGGGCCTGCGAGAAAACGAATACGCCAATGAAATTGCTGATCGGCGGCGATTTGTTCAGCGCCTGCAGCGCCTTCTTCGGACACCCCGCGCCACTCATTGTGGGGAGCCTCTAGGCGTGCTTCAGGCGGTCATGTCACGTTGAAGCTCCGACCAGACGCTCGGCCAGGTTCAGCCATTCTACATCAACTGCCACTAGCCCATCCTTCTTCCCTTTCCTCTTGGCTTTCTCATTGACCGTTATTACGCTCTCCGATTCTCATTCCCATCTAGCTGGTCGATGAAACAGCAGATAACTAGATTCCTCGGACTGCAGCAACCCCTTGACAGAGCACGGTCATTACTCTGTCCGCTCTCGCTCCACCACCGACTGGAGCCGGCGATTGCGACGCTCGCTGAACCCGACCATGGCTGCGTTCCGCCTGACCATCCAGGACGGGCAGTTTCGAGACAAGCAGGGTCGCCAGGTCATTCTTCGCGGGATCAATGTCGCTGGCGACTCCAAGCTACCCAGCGAGCCCGAACAGCCCTCTCACGTTCGCGAGCGCTTCTTCGACGGCGACAATGTAACATTCCACAACCGACCGTTCCCCAAAGACGAAGCGGCCACGCACTTTGCCCGTCTGAAGAGATATGGCTTCAATACCATTCGATACTTGTTTACCTGGGAGGCCATCGAGGCTGCTGGGCCCGGGAATTACGATGAAGAATTTATTCAACACACAATCGACGTGCTGCGCATCGCCAAATCCTTTGGCTTCTACGTTTTCATGGATCCGCATCAAGATGTTTGGTCGAGATTTACGGGAGGGTCAGGCGCACCTATGTGGACCATTTATGCTTGTGGCTTGAACCCGGAGAGCTTCGCAGCAACCCAGGCCGCTATTGTGCACAACACATGGCCAGATCCAAGCCAGTTCCCCAAGATGATTTGGTCCACCAACTACTTCCGGCTCGCCACGGGAACCATTTTCACCATGTTCTTCGCTGGGAAATCGTTTGCTCCCAAGTGCATCATTGATGGTGTAAATATCCAGGACTACCTGCAGAACCACTTCATCAATGCATGCGCACACCTTGCCAAGCGTATTCATGAGGCTGGAGACCTTGAGGATGAGGTTGTTATGGGCTGGGAGAGTCTGAATGAGCCGAATAAGTGCATGATTGGCTACCAGGACCTTACTGTCATCCCCAAGGCCCAGCATCTAAAGAAGGGCACCTCCCCGACCATGTGGCAGACCTTCTTGACGGGCATGGGCCGCGCCTGCGAGATTGATACCTGGGATATGGGTGGTTTGGGCCCTTACAAAACGGGGACGGAATTAGTCGATCCTGGGGGCGAAATTGCTTGGCTGCCTGCTGACTACGACGACTGCAGATACGGCTGGAAGAGAGACCCGGGTTGGAAACTTGGAGAATGTATTTGGGCGCAACACGGTGTCTGGGACCCCACCACAGACACATTGCTCAGAAAAGACTACTTTGCCAACAACCCTGAGACTGGCAAAACCATTGACTATCCCGAATTCACAAACACGTATTTCATGGATTTTTGGAGGAAATACAAGACTGCATGCAGAGCTGTCCATAGGGATTGCATCATGCTGATGCAGTATCCGACCCTGGAGCTACCTCCGGAGATCAAGGACACTGGAGATGATGACCCGCTGCTTGTTTTCACGCCGCATTACTACGACGGCATAACGTTGATGACGAAGCACTGGAATAGCACTTGGAATGTGGACGTGGTCGGTGTGTTGCGTGGAAAGTACCTGCACCCGGCCTTTGCCATCAAGATCGGGGAGACTGCTATTCGCAACTGCTTAAAAGATCAGCTCGCCACGCTTCGACAAGAAGGAATTGATCGCACTGGGAACCACCCGTGTTTGCTAACTGAGTTTGGCATTCCCTATGATATGGATGATAAGAAGGCTTACAAGACTAGCGACTATAGCAGTCAAGTGGCGGCCTTAGACGCAAACTACTTTGCTGCTGAGGGATCAGGCATGGAGGGCCATTGTCTCTGGGTGTACAGCGCGACGAATGTACATCAATGGGGCGAGAATTGGAACGGGGAAGATCTTTCCATCTTTTCGCTAGACGATCTTGTTCCTCCGATGTCTGCCATGCCAAAGTATTCCGACTCGAACATCAGCCTGCCGGAAGAAAACAGCGTCAACCCCACGAATCTCCGCCGTTCACTGACAAGCCCTTCTATCAGCTCGACGCCTTCCCTCAACAACCCCGAGCTCACAAATGCGCCTGGATATCGTGCTGCGGAAGCCTTTATCCGGCCCACCGCTACTGTTGTTGCGGGAGAGGTCATTTCAGCCGGGTTTGACTTGCGACGGTGCGCGTATGATCTGAAGCTCAATGCGCCCAGAGTAACTGACGAGAAGTTCCCGACGGTATTGTATCTGCCTGAGTTCCATTTCCCTCGGGACGAATGCGAAGTTGCCGTTACGTCGGGGAAGTGGGAGATTAGCATCGATGAAGATGACGGCGTTCCCCTGCAGAAGCTGAAGTGGTGGCACCCCGAGGGTCAGCAAAGCATCACAGTAACTGGATTGGTTCGCAAGCGTGACGCTCTCTCTGGTACGGCAGATGAAGACTCATACTTGCAGCAATGCCAGCAGGGCTATCTCAACAGCTGCAGCTTGATGTAAGAGGAGGTTGTTACCTGCAGTGCTGTACAAGGGGATATTTGAATTGTATGAATGGCTCCATCGGGACACACCTTGTTTTAGTTTGTTATGATGGCATCCGCGTTCTAAGTTGAAATATGATACTAGCGATTTACTATTGAGTTGCTTGCTGGGTTTTGCTTGTGATATGAATCCCCACTACTACCTACCGCCTCGTAAGGTAGCCACCTACTCCGAAATGCTGGAATAGCGCCTTTCACCTGTGCTCACAATGTGTGGCGGCGCTCAGATAAGCGAATCAGGCACCACCCACCAGTCAAATCCCAGACAAACCTTATTCACGATTGGGCCGCTGTTCAATGCACCGCGGTCTGGTCCAGCTCAGGTGGAGCACCCCATTGCAGCAGCTTCACCCCCGGCGGTGGCAGAAGCCGGCTCCCGTTGCCCAGCTCTCAGCTCTCCACTCGCTCTAGCGGCGGCCAAAGCGACCACGGAAGACGGAAGGCTTCCTTCGTCCCTCTTCTCTTTCCCTTTGTCTTGTGATTGTATTTTGTTTCTTTTTCCCACCCCAAAAGGCCCTTGCCTGGCCGCCTTGCATGACTACGGCCGCTGTCGACGATCTGCAGTTGCCGACGATTCACAACGCACGCCTTCCCCCCCTCCGTGGCCACGAAAGCCACCAGCCGCCCAGCCAGATTAGCCACCCAAACCTCGTACGACTTCGGCTCAGGCTGGCCATCACCGACGGCGACTTGGGCTCGCTTCTCTGCATTTTCTTGTCGCTATCCATGTCGGTTTGCAACTCGCTTTGTTTCCGGCTTCACCAATCGCTTCAACTGGCGCCGGCGCCGGCGCTTTTGGCCTAAGCTGCCTGCCGCACATCAAACGACTACCCACAAGCTAAACCCCAGACGTCGCCCATCATGTATCAGGGCGGCCAACGACATGTCCCGAACAACGATCCGAATCGACCCTTCCAGGTGCCGCCGCCGCCGCCAATATCATCGCCTCCCATGAGCGGGCCACAAATGGGCGGCATCATGAACGTTCCCCCTCCGCCGCCGCGATACCCTCCAGCGCCGCCAGGCACCGTGCCAGGCGTCATGATACCCCCGCCGCCAGGGCCGCCGCCAGGTGGCGCTCTTGCTTCACAGCAGCAGCAGCAGCAGCAGCAGCAGCAGCCAACATGGCATGGCAATTACGGCCGAATGTATGATGGTCGTGGCGGCTTCAATCTGCCCCCGCCGCCACCGACACCAGGCCAGCATCAGCCTTACAACCCGAAGATACACGCCCAGATGGCCGCCCGACAGCATGCCATGACAATGCCGCCACCACCACCCCCGATCGATGCCATGAGCGCGACCTACATACCCAGTGCCAACTCGTACGGTGAGGGAGTCGGCATTCCAGGCTTTGGCGGCGAAGATCACCTGCCATCAGACTCGTCCCAGGGCCTGACGCTATCGGAAAACGGCACCGTCACAGGACTTGATGATGCCAGAGGCCAGCAATATGTGCTGTCAGCTACACAAGCTCGAACACTTGCAGGTGGATCTGGCACAATCATCTCCCCAGAAATGGCTGAGCAGTGGCCATTGGACACTGTACTCATTTGGTTGGCGCAAAATATGTTTTCTAGAGAATGGCAGGAGACATTTCGAGCGCTGCATATGTGTGGACAGCAATTTCTCGAGCTCGGAAACCCACATGGGCTCCGCGGAAACCACAGCATGATGCATCAGCAAGTCTATCCGCAGCTTGCACGGGAGTGCACCCAGAACGGCGTGCCCTGGAATCAGCCCGCAGAGCGCGAGGAGGGTAAGCGTATGAGACGCTTAATCCGAAGTATTGTGACAGGCAAACCTGTGGAGCCGTCCAAATCGCATACTCGACAAGACTCTACCAACAGTGGGCAGAGCGCTACCATCCCAAGCGCTGGTACCGACCCAGCTGATTCCCCAAACGTATGCATCATCAATGCCACGCTAAACTTTATTTGCATTATTCACACTTTGTACTGATGTTTTCGTACAGACGCCTCTCAATCCACCTGGACCAGGCTTCGCTGCCCGACGATTTTCCCAAACAAGAGCGACGACAATGCCTACTTTGAATACCGGAACCATGTCCAGCTCTGAGAGCGGCCACCGTCTTGCACTCAAGCTGTCGGAAAGCGACACAGGGTGGTCCGGGACTTCGGTTATGAAGAACACGATTAGCGAAGGGGCACCTTATCGTGGCACAGCCCAGCGCTCCGACAGTCCAACTGCAAGTGGAAGTCCTGTTCCACAACAGAAACTGTTTACATCTGCCCCCATGACCGCGTCTCCCAACTCTACCAAGTTTGGCCACCGGTCGAGGCACAGCACAGATTCTGTCTCTTCTAATGCTGCGATTTACGGGTCTGGCATCCCTGCTGATGCGGCAAACATGTTTAGTCGTGGGATGAATATCGGAGACATCGTGGGCACCCGCACGTCGGACGGTCGCACTAGCCACTCTCCCCATGAGTCCGGGGATCGTTCTGCAGGCACGGAGCCTGGGTCGGCGAAGGATTCAAAGAGCTTTCTCAGCTTCATGCATCGCAAAAAGAAACAACGTGACGAGAGCGCCATGCCGTCCCCGGACGAAGGCGATGACCCACACTCGCCCAATGGCGCTGCCAGGGTCACATCACTAGGTATTCGCGGAGCGCATGCTAGTGAGATGAACCTCGATAACGGCAGCCCAACCAAAACCGCCCGAGTATTCGTGCTGGCAACCTTTGACTCGTGGAACTTTCGCATGTGCGATATTACCCGTGCCGAGACGGCATCGGACATCAAGCGAGCGATCTGCGTGAGCCTCGGAATCAACGACTCTGGCAACGCCCGACTATTTGCGACAGATCTTGGACGGTTTGAACACAGGGAAGCATTAAGAGATGAGCAAATTGTTTCTTCTAAAGAAGCACAGCCACAACAGCCCACGACGTTGAAGTTTTTCGTGGATCTCAATGGCGGTAATAATTTTGATACAGGAGCTGGATCCGGTCTGCTATCACCGAAGCACTTGCCACCCGGCATGGATGAGGAGGCGTATGCGAAGCTTAACGGGTCCCGCCAACGTTCCATCTCATCCCCACCTACGTCGAGGTCCAATACTATGTCGGAGAACAGGTTGGACGAAAAAACCCTTGCACAAGAGGCCAGCGAGTATCGAGCCGAAATGGAGCGCAAACAGCGCGAATATCTGGAGAAGCGAAAACAGGCCAACAAAAAGGGCAGCACTCCCAATACCCCGGAACTCGGAACTGGATTCGGCATTATCGGACGGAATGTGGACTTTGACCAACCCCGCGACTCTCCATTTGAGGACAGGAAGCCATCTGAGCACCTCTTTCCCCAGAGGAAGCCACCGGCACCACCGAGCGACCCTTCAGCAACGCTTCTCAAAGCCAACTCGCTCAAGAAGCCTGGACACGGCAAGCGCAGCTCTGCTGCAGGTTCGGACGGATTCCCCAGCCCAAGGCGCATAGTTACGTCTATTAGCGACGGCCCGGATGGATTCAAGAACCGCCAAGCCAGTGGCCAACCACTGGACGGATCTGAAGGCATCGGGAGCGCTTTGGCGGGAATCGGCCGCCGCATGGGCGCTGTCGGGCAGTCGAGTGCCAACGCTCCGCGCTCCGTCTCCAGCATGGCAAGCTTGCAGTCAGGTAGCTCTGCTGGTGGTCTTCAACGCTCAGGTAAGAAGGGTTCGCCGGATGGTCAAGTGAGGGAATCAGGGTCAGAGGTAACTCCGGTTACTGGCGACTCACGTAAAGTGACATGGAGTCATGGCAACATGTCATTCGCTGTGCCTGATTACTCTCCCGGCGGGACCCTTCTCCCAATGTCAAAGTCCGCCCAAGCTGATAATCAAGTAGACGTAGTAGGAATGCAGCCACCATCGTCTTCGGAACTGAGCCCAAGCACGCTCATGCCGAAACGATTTGACTTTGACGCACCGCATAACAGGGTTCAACATCGCAGCAATAACGACTCACGCAAGAGCTCCGACGTCAGCTTTGCGGCGTCGTCGGCCACAAAACCACCCGCGCCAGCCAACGATAACAGTGACGACTCGGATGATGGCCTGTTCCAGATTCCCCTTGCCGGGCGCGGTAAAGGTAAGGGTACGGGTAAGGCTGGCGCTAGCAATAAGCGACCAAGCATCATTGTCAATACGCAACGGCCTAAGAGCAAAGTTGTGTCTGTATCGTTCCAGTCCCCTCAGGCAAGCACAGCTACGGAGAGCTTGGACGATGGCAGAAGCGGCACGAGTTCGCGACGCACGCCTACAACGCCTGGGTCGAGCAATTTCGATGCCGACGATAAAGTGTCTCGGCGCAAATCGTTCATCGAAAAGGATGTGTGGGCCAATCGTCCCCCTACAGATGCGCTGCTGAACAACTTGGATGACTTCTTCCCGAACCTGGATCTTGATGAGCCTGTGCTGGAAGACAGCGCGGGGAACAACATTACTGCTTCGCCTACGGTCCAGGAGGCTGAAGCAGCTGGGCACCAGCGCAACCCCTCCAACGCATCAGCGGCCGAGGCACCTTTGAGCATGCCAGCAGCGATTCCTCCATCGAGACAGCCATCACTCTACGGAGAGGCAGACACTCTCGGGTCGGATGAGTCGACTCTGAAGGCGTCTGACCGGCCGGGGACTTCGCAAGGCATGGGATCTAGAAGCCTCAAGCGATCGGTTGGCTTAGGCAGAATGAAGTCGATAAGAGAAGTAGCGCGCGGCGCACACGAAGCCAACAAGCGGTTCACTTCAATGTCGCAGAGCGGCGGCAACAACAACAATACCAACCTAATGCGACGGAAGAGCACCAAAATGTTCAACGCCAACATTGTGCAGATTCGGCCGGATCAGCGGGGGAGCATGGCAATGCCAAACTACGTGCAAGACGGAGGATTGAAGCGACAGACGACATTCCGGTGGTTCAAGGGTCAGCTCATTGGCAAGGGTACCTATGGGCGGGTGTACCTTGGTATGAATGCAACAACTGGAGAATTCCTCGCTGTCAAGGAGGTCGAGGTGAACGCAAAGGCGGCAGGTGGGGACAAAAGCAAGATGCGGGAGATGGTTGCCGCGCTGGACCAGGAGATCGACACGATGCAGCATCTAGACCACATCAATATTGTGCAGTACCTGGGGTGCGAGCGCAAGGAAACGAGTATCAGCATCTTCCTCGAGTACATTTCCGGCGGCAGCATTGGGTCGTGTCTACGAAAGCACGGACGCTTCGAAGAATCGGTGGTGTCGTCGTTGACGCGACAGACGTTGTCGGGACTGGCCTATCTGCATCGGGAGGGTATCCTGCACCGGGATCTCAAGGCTGACAACATCCTGCTGGACTTGGACGGCACGTGCAAGATTAGCGATTTTGGCATCTCGAAGAAGACGGACAACATTTACGGCAACGACAAGACCAACAACATGCAGGGCTCAGTGTTTTGGATGGCACCGGAGGTGATTCGGTCGCAGGGTGAAGGGTACAGCGCCAAGGTGGACATTTGGAGTTTAGGGTGCGTGGTGCTGGAGATGTTTGCGGGCCGGCGGCCGTGGAGCAAGGAAGAGGCGGTCGGGGCGATCTACAAGATTGCGAATGGAGAAATCCCGCCGATTCCCGAGGACGTGGAGGAGCTGATTCCTCCTCTGGCGGTGGCGTTTATGGCGGATTGCTTCCAAGTCAATCCTGGCGAACGACCGACGGCGGAGGTGCTGCTGTCGCAACATCCGTTTTGCGAGTGGGATCCGAGCTATAACTTCTACGACACGGAGGTGTATTTTAAAATCAAGGACTCGTATAAGTCTTGATCGGGCGAGGGAGGGGGAGCTGATGAGGAGTATATCTTGATTGGGCCAGGTCTCTTTTTGTTTCTGGGTGTGTTTTTTGTGTGTTTTTTTGGGTTATTTTTTTGGTTCTGGCACAACACAAGCGTTTTAAATGTAGCATGTATGTGTTTCATAGGATGAGGGCAAAGAAATAGCGTTGTATTGAAAGTAATATGACGGGAATTGGAGTGATTTGATACGCATGTTGCTGATGTGTTTGGAGTTGGGGGTGGCTAGAGGTGGAGGAGGCGGTGGGGCACAGTGTGGCACAGTGTGGCGTGTGCTCTGAGAGGGGTAGTGGAAGCTATGAGGGGAGGAGATATTGTTCCACTGTTCAGGTAGAGGGGCATTGCATTTCTATTCCTATTTTTCAATGTATTGGCAGCGCAATTGGTGAAGTCTTTCCTCAATCATCGGAGATGACGTGTTGCGTTCAGCGAGAGAAGCATGCATTGGCATGACCAGCCCTCAAAAGACTGTGCGGGCCGGCGGAACCCTGGGTCCCTCTTGGCAGCCGTCCCATAACTAGCCAGGGGTGAACTTCTGCTGGCGGCAGGGGTGCTCGAGGCAGCCTTCTGGAAACGTCGCGGCGAGAACCCCACAACGCAGGATTTTAGGCTCGTGTTAGGCCAACTTTGAGCCACACCTTGTCCTGGGCCGCCACACTGTGGCCACACTGTAGACTTGTTATTTGCTCCACGAGAATCCACCTCCGCGGTCTGATGTGTGGGAGGTACCAGGTAATAAATTTACAGGGCGCGTTGTTCCATTGCTCTCGGCTTCCTGCATAGGATGGTTTCCTTGCTTGCCTCCTTGGTACTCCGTTAGTTGCGACGGGGAACAGTATCTACCTCCCAGAGAGGTACCGGGGAATACTTCCAAGTGCCTCCTTAGTACCTTACCTAGGTAGATATCCCTCGCAGCCTGCTTTCTTCCCAATTCCCAATTCCCCTTCTAACTAGGTACTCTTTGGTCCTCTGCCTGGTCTTACCTGTCTTACTCCAGCCCCTGCGCCACCGTTGACCCGTTTGTACTGCCCACTGTCCACAATCTCCTCAACCTCCCTGACACTCGCATCTTCAACCACGTGCCAATCCGCTTGGCAAACCATTCGTCCTTCTTTGCTCAGTTGCTTTCTCGCTTTGTCATTTTTGCTGTACCCCCATTCTTCCCTTGCGATTATTTCTTTCTTTTCCATTTTTCTTTCCAACTGTCCCGCTGAAACTCGTCCTCCGTTGTCAAGTGTTCCCCGCCGATAGGTCGTCGACCCCCACGACCGCCACCGACGACAATGCTCAACGACTAAACGTCAACGCTCTCAACGACTTTGAACTGGCCACATACCCGATCATCTTGACAGTTGCCGCAGACGCAGCCTCAACAGGCCCGTTGCCCTGGTGGCGCCCCCGCCGCCTCGAATCCGCCACCACGATCGACCATCACCAGCGCCCACCATGCCTCGCCGCAGGTACAGGCTCTTTACCATCGCCGCCCTCCTTCTCCTCTTGATCCTCTACGATGTCGTCCAGTGGGACGCACGACTGCACCCCTTTTCCGGCACGCGCACACCGCCCAAGTCGGCCGTCCACCCCAGCCTTGACACCACAGCGCCTCAGCAGCAGGCCGGTTCCAGGTCGCCCGCCCAACCCGACGCCGAAAAGCCCCTCGTGGCCGCGCGCCCTAAGAAGGAGCCATTGTCGTCGCAGAAAATAACGGCCGTTACCCCAGTTGAATCACCCACATTCAAGTCAACCGCCAGCCTTGCCGTCGCCAATCCTGCCACCGAGACCAAGGAGGCTGCTGACCCCGCCACTAAGCCGCCCACTGCTACCACCGTCAAGCCCGCCGCTGCGTCCTCCAGCTCGGATACTCGGATTCACTGGAGGTCCTTCACTCAGGACTATCCTGTCCCGACGCTGTCCATGGCCGTCCTGCCGACGGGCAAGCCCAAGTACATTCCCAGGATTCAGCACGCCTTTGAGCCAGAGCCTGCTGCCGACAAGACAAAACGTGAAACTCGGCTCGCCAAGGTCAAGGCGTCCATTTCCAAGTCTTGGAACTCGTACCGCAAGAATGCGTGGATGCACGACGAGCTGCGGCCCATTTCCGGTTCCTTCAAGGATCCCTTCTGTGGCTGGGCTGCCACTCTTGTGGACTCGTTAGATACCCTCTGGATTGCCGGCCTCAAGGACGAATTCGATGATGCCGTCAAAAACGGCGTCGCCAACATTGACTTCACCTTTAGCGAAAAGCATGACATCCCCGTCTTCGAAACCACCATTCGCTACCTCGGGGGCCTTCTTTCTGCCTTTGATGTGAGCGGTGGTCGCAAGGGCGACTACCCGATCCTCCTCGACAAGGCTGTCGAGCTCGCCGAGGTCCTCTATGGTGTTTTTGATACTCCCAACCGCATGCCGGTGCTCTACTACCGCTGGCAGCCGCAATCCGTGTCGGAGAAGCACAAGGCTGGCAACGTGGGCGTCGCGGAGCTGGCTACTCTGTCCATGGAGTTTACTCGCCTCGCTCAATTGACGAAGGAAAACAAATATTACGATGCTATTGACCGCATCACAAATGCACTAGTCAAATTTCAAGCCGATGAAAAAGCGGCCATTCCTGGTCTGTTTCCTGAACATCTCGATGCCAGTGGTGACAGTCTAGCCCCCGCGTCGTCCTACTCGCAGTCCTTTTCTATGGGTGGTTCGCAAGACTCTGCCTACGAATATTTTCCCAAGGTACGCGTCCACTTTAGCCAACATTTGAGACAGTCTTCTAACATTTTTCAGGAGTACCTTCTTCTTGGTGGCTTGGAGCCCAAGTACCAAAAACTTCATGAAGCCACTGTCAGCGCCGTTGACGAGTGGCTCATGTATCGCCCCATGATTAATGAGACCGAATGGGACGTCTACTTCGCAGCCAAAGTCAGAACCCAGGGCGATCCCAGCCGTGACATCACGGTGGAATATGAGGCGACACATCTAACATGCTTCATCGGTGGCATGTACGGCCTCGGTGCGAAAATCTTTGACCGCCCCCAGGACCTGGAGACGGCCAAGCGACTGACGGATGGATGTGTCTGGGCTTATCACAAGTCCCCCAGCGGTCTCATGCCCGAAGCGTCTCTCCTGATGCCCTGCCCTTCGCTGGACAAGTGCAAATTTGACCAGGCCAAGTGGTATGAGACTCTCGATTCCAGCAAGACGTATCGCGACCAAAAGATTAGCGAGTGGGAGCTGCAGTACGGCACCGCCGCCACGTCTGGTGACAGCAACATCCCTGAGCGACCGCAGAGTCACGAAGAATACGTCGAAGCCTACATCGCTTCCACCAAGCTGCCAGCCGGCTTTTCCAGCGTACTGTATAAAAGTTATATTCTCCGGTATGTCCCGCTCATCCTGGTACCTTGCCAATGCTAACCCCTGGAAGCCCGGAAGCCATCGAGTCTGTGTGGTACATGTACCGCATCACTGGAGACCCTGCGTGGATGGACAAAGGCTGGGCCATGTTTGAGGCTACCATGGCCGCGACCGATACGGATCTCGCCAATACGGCCGTCTCGGACGTTATGGTGGAGAAGCCGCCCATGGACGATGCTATGGAGAGTTTCTGGATCGCCGAGACTCTCAAATACTATTACATGCTCTACGCCGGCCCTGATGTGATTAGCCTGGATGAATGGGTTCTCAACACGGAGGCGCATCCCTTCCGGCGTCCCGACGCAAATTGACGGGTACAGGATGCGGGCCACATAGGGAGAGGATGGAAAGAGGTAGGACATTGGAGACTTTCAAATTGTACATTGTATGCATTTCAGTGGTGGGCATTACTGGCGTTTTAGGTGTTAGTTACTGCTTGTGGGTGTCAACCTGTTGGCAGCCTAATTGATTTCATTCCCCTGCCGGTAGACCATTCGTGATTCTGTATTCTAACAGGTTAAACGTGTCACACGATCCAGGTTCGCATTGTCATTACCACAAAGTTTCCGAAAATAAGGCAGTCAGGCTTAAACGCCGCTACATTAGCCAGGTATTCAGTACAAATTCATCATCACAAAGGAAAATTAGGCAGCCAAACAATCTGAAATTGTGGGAGAGGTTGATCTCGGCGACTGCCCGAATCCCAAATAGTCTATAACACATTTTTCATCCCATTGTCGCCCAATCTTTCTCCCTCGCCATCTCGGGCGAAAAGAAGCGTACATCAAAGTCAATAAATAGCATTCAAAAATCCTTCCCTTCCCCCTCGTGATCTTGACCATTTGTCAACAGTGCCACGGGGCGGGCCATACAGTAATGATGATCCAGGTATAAAAAAAGTCCTATAAAACGCCGGTGCTGGATGCGTGCCAATGGTCCCAAACTCGCCATCAATCTCATGTGTGCTCTCTGCGTAATTTTTGTCAAGCCCGCAGATTCATGTACGTCATCTCAACGACTTCATCTGAGCGGGTGCATCAATTTCCCTAGGCAGACTCTGCACATGATGATTATCCGCCGTGGTGCCTCTCCAAAATCGCATATGAAAAACAAAATTCCAACCATTGTAAATGAAGAAAAAAAGCAAATCACTGTGCACCTAGTTGGAGATCTATCACACCAGCTGCTCGACCACGCTGATTGTTAATATCGTGACGATCAGACCAATGGTCACGATGATCAGCAGTGCAAACGAGAACCAGCCGAGCACCATGGCGGAGGTGCCAACTCCGGACTTGACGACGCCGTTCCCGAAATCCTGGGCGACGACGGAGGCGGCAACGGAGGCGGTGTGCTGCCACAGCACGGAGACGAGCACGAAGACGGAGGCGACGAAGATGATGGCGAGGGAGACCTGGGAGACGGCGCGCGAGGGGATGGCGCGGACGACGCGTTCGGAGCCCTCTGAGTCCTCCTCCTCGTACCACGAGGGGAAGGTGGCGAGCAGGAGGACACAGAGAAAGGCGAAGATGATGGCAATGATTCTGGCCGCTGGTTAGTTTATGCGTTGAGTGGGTATCACAGGCGGAGGGGGACTCACATCAGATATGGAAAGACAATCATGTCCTTGAACTGCGCTGCCAGCCAGATGAGGTTCAGCGGATCCTGGTCCTGGCTCACCTGCCTCGCCAGCGCCGTCGCGTTGTTGCTGCAGAGCCACGAGCCGCCGTCTGGGTTGACGCAGATGCCGAAGTACCCGACGCGGGCCTGCAGCTGCGCGCCTCCGGCAATGTTGGCGAGTGCCGAGTGCACGTTATAATACACCTGCGCCGTGTCGGGCGTCGCCTCGTAGCTCTTGTAGTAGAGCGACAGCAGGAAGATGTTGGGGATGAGGGGCGACGAGGAGGAGCAGCCGGCGAGGAGCAGCGACAGCAGGATGATGGCGACGGCGATGAGGATCATCAGCACGTGGTGGTACCCCAGGAAGGGGATGTACCGCGTCCATCCCACCTGGAAGCGAGGCATCGCGGGGGGCTACCAGGGATGGATGCTGTGGGCGAGCGGGCGGTGTTGGGAATCCCCAAGTGGGATCCAAGGCTCGGGGGAGCGACGCAAGCGCGCAAGGAGTATCTTCAAGCCGAGGGAGTCGGGTGAGTGTTCGAGAACTGCTTCTCTAGGCGTCGAAACCGATGCAGCGCCTGCGTGTCGGGACTTCTTCGTCGAGGCGCTCGATATCCAGGAGTCGGTTCTTTTCGAGTCTTCTCCCGGGCAGTGTCTCTCGTTTCAGCCCGTTAAAGACGTCGTCGTTGGCTGCCGATTCTGGGGTAAGACGGAGGCGGACAAGAGCTGGAATGCGGCCCCGGTGAATCGGTGAACGGTAGCGACTGGAGCGGAGGAGGAAGAGCGTGCGATCTCGTGGAGGCGGCGGGTCGGTGAACCGGAATGCGCGCGAGCGTTGGAAGGAAGATAGAAGGAGAATCTAGAATCGTATTCTTTTAGACGCAAAGTGCTTTATCTCGGGAGGAATGCGGTTCGGATAGAGGGTGGGTTTGTGTGTAAGTGTCACTTGTGTGTGTGTGTTTGGAATGGACAACTTTCCTTGTGACAAAAAAATTGTTGAACACAGAAATTGGCTCAGGCACAAAAGTACAGAAATACCGAAGGCTGGGGTTTGTAAGAAAAGAGAGAGGCGGGAGACACGAGGCAGCACCCCCCAACCTTGCTGAATATGCTGCACGACAAAGGCCCTGGCCTGCACAGGTGCCCAAGGTGGTTGGCCCAGCCACCGCACTTTTGGTGGTTGGTCCCCGGTTTTTTATTTACTTGGTACCGGCCGAGTTGGCGCGGCAACCAGGGGTGACGTCGTCCGCCAAATTGTGGGGCTGCCGCCTCTGTCCGGGGCGGCCGTCGGTCACTGGTGGCGTCCTTTGGGAATCGGTGAACGAGGACGAACAATTGGTGCTAGCCATCTGAGACCTCAGACGTTGGTTTTTCCCCCCTGACAGATGGCATGCCGATGACGCCGGCTTCCTGTCCGACTTCCTATGGTTACGACGCACGGGAGAAGGTTTCCGCGCTAACAGGGTGCAAGACGATGCGAGGGGTAGGCACAAGGGTCTCTGTTCATCAACCGCCAGCCTTATTGATAAAGGGGCAAACAATCTCCGAGCAGGCCGGTACAATCGTGCTGGCAACTTGCTATCCTGCCTTGCCTGGAGCGTGGGCTGCGCTCGGCGTTGGCTAGGCGACCATGAGCCTTGCCTACCTTCCTATGCTTCACTTCAGGGTAGAATGGTCGCGGGCTCGCATTTTCGACGCAGATGTTCGCTTCGTTAAAAGTTCTACTTCTGCAGTTTACCTCTTGATGCTAGATAGTAGATAGATCACTAGCGTGCGGTTCTCGGTAATACAAGCAGCCCTTGGCCAGTTCTAGGTATTTGATGTGGTCTGCTCAAGTGGGACATGGATCGATATTCCTCAGCCTCGGGAAGTCAGTAACCGTGGACATTGAAATCTAGCTCAGAAAGCACTAGACAGCCATCATTCAAGTCTCGTAGCCAACATGGGACCGGTTCAACAGAAGAATCAATAGACAAAACGATGCTGAAGCATAAAGAGGAGCGACGGCGGCAGCTAACTTGACCAACTTCAGCTCATTCAGCCTTCGGAGTTGAAGCCCCCTACGATGGGCAAGGCAAGACCCAGAATCTGTTTAGACCACTTGATCACCGTGCGATAATAAGCGTGAGAAGAGAGCAGTACCAATTGAGATACGGGAACTTGCGTCTGCACACGGGAATATTTGCCGAAAGCTGCCAAGTTCAAAATAACTCAAATTTGAACGAAAATTAATTCTGTTCTCAGACTTTCCCCGATTACGCTCGAGATATAACTGTTTGGCCAGGAAATCATTTTCCGTCCTGTCTATAAGCCCATGTACTACACCAGGGTTCAGCACCCAACACGACTGAGAGTAGTGTTTACTCCTAGAAAATATCCAAAGGCCATAAACTGGTCATCTTAACTAGGAGTCTATTATTTCGTGATTTTTATCTATTCGCTGAATACTCAGTCGCACGCCTTTGGATGATCGCCCTGCCTGTGAGACAGTTCTGACCGGCAGCCGGAGCCTCTAGCTCCGGCCACTCTCCACCTCACGCGCGTGGCCTCAACCTTCATCAAGCTCCCTGCTTCATAGCCCAGACCTCCCGCTCCCGGCCACCATGTACGAGGATGCATGGTACAGCTTTGTACCAGAGGCTACCGGGAAGCATGCCCCGAGCGGCAATGCTTCACACGGGCATAAGCGCAACGAATCGCTTCTGCAGCAGCCAAACGTCGGTTATCTCCCCCACTGCGGGGTGTTCGAGCATGCGCTTACTCGCCTCTAGGGCATAGGGAAGGGCCAGAAGATATCGCCGCCCATAGGAACAGCCGCCAGGGACTCGGAGGATGCCAACGGGCCCCCCGAAGCATCTGTGCTGAGGCGCGCGGCCTCGTGCGGGGATTGTCGCCTTGCGCAGATAGCTGGCCGTCACGGGGCCGCGCGAAAGAAGCAAAGCGCTCGCCAAAATCGGAATTGGGAGGCCTTGGCACTCAGATCGGGCGAAAACCATACCTCGAAGCTACATGCGAACGATCTACCGCTCGGCGACAGATACCGCGAGCAGCTTCTGGATGCCAGTCAGCAGGAATATCTGTAGGTAGAGGTTTGGGTTACGCGCCGTACCGAGTACTCATGCACTTCAGATTATATCGAGACCAGCTCTCACTTACGGAGAGGCATCTCGACGGATTGATAACGGATGCGAACGCGACTCTCGAGCTGTTGACCAAGCTGTCCAACTCGTTCCAATCGGTCGAAGCCCAGACATCCACATTCCAAGCGCAGTGCGAAGAGGTCCTCACAGAGCAGACACGATTGGAGAAGCTAGCAGACGAAGTCGGCACCGATTATTACTACTACTCATACCTCGACAATGCGACGAGACGATTGAATGCACCGGGCGCTGGCCGACTGGTTGACGACGAATCCTTTGGAGAAATGGTGGAAAATATTGACGCTTGCGTTGCCTTCATGGAAGACCACGTACGAATACTGTCAACGTGGGTTTGAATTCGAAGCTGATTTAGCTCTAGGAAACATATCGCGAGCGCGATTCGTACCTCGCGCGCTACAATGCGCTGCTGACCAAGTGCCTGCATTTGCTGGACCACGGGTTCAGCACCAGGCTCGAAAAGGTCTCATCAGACATAGCGCGACAGCTATCGACGACGAAATCAGAGTCTACACGACACGCGCTTGCCTACGGACGTTTTGAGGAAATGCTCAGCGACTCCTACGCTTTGCTGCCGAATATCCACAAAGTAGCTAGGCGTGTATATGACCAGTACGGCCGGTTCGACGGCGGGATACGCAATTCGTCTATATTCTCCAGCTCGACCCTCAGCATGCTGCGTACATACCTCACGACGCGCGACCGCGATATTAAAATGATGACGCTGCATGACGTGGAGGAGTTCCAAAAGGAAATCAAGAGTCTCTCCCTGGAGACGGCATCTCGAAATTATATCAAGCAAACGCTGGAGCGGGTGCACAATGAAAATAGCTTATTTGTCAAGGTGTTCAACATTGAACCGGCGTGGAATACTGCCCACGATTCGGTGTTTCAATCCATCAAGACCGTGCAGACGACAATGGTCCACCCAGGGAATCTGCAGCCAATGGCTACACAGCTTCAGACTGCATTCGGGGCTGCTGCTGAGATTCAGTCCGTATGCAATGTTGTCGGATGGATCGCTCACGAGTATGGCATCTCGGAGAATGACGATGACGAGGATCCGATTGCGCCGAAGCAATACAGAGAATACGCCGCCCGCCTGCTTGTCGAGCACTTGTGGCCCTTTGTGGACAACGCATTCGAAGCGGAAATCTTAAAATCCGTCACCAAGGGGTCTGTGACAGACGAAGCTCTGAAAATCGGTCCTGTGGTGGATGGCGTGTCTTCGTCCAATGCGTACCCGCTAGTACAGAAGGCAGTTGAGCTTCTGCGCATGTTTGACCGCGCCATGCCGAAAGAGAGATCTGTAAGTCCCCTGGTGCTTAACGACGGAGATCTATCTGCTAACCACCATCGCCCACACAGTCCCAGAATAGCGCAGTGGTGTTCCGCGTCGTCAGGGAGACGATTCAGGTGCTGCAGCAGGCGTCCTCGCGCATCCAGTCGCAGAAGCTTACGACAGATGCGGACCTGTTCATGATCAAGAACTTGCTCATCGTCAAGAACGAGCTGCTGTCGCTCGAGATTGGCGACATCCGCAGCCAGCCGCCGGCCATGCAGCACTTTGGGCAGATTTGGGAGACGCTGAGCCCGCAGAATCTAGTCGGCTTTGTGGGCACCATCCTGGGCGGCCAGCTGTGGTCCCGCGGCGGCAGCGCCGCGGCGGCGTCGCCCTCGGTGACGGCCAGGACGCTGACAGTGGAGGACATGAACGATCAGCTGGACGAGCTGCTGCGGCAGTCCATTTACGGTTTCACGCGGCGCTGGGCAGGGCGCGTCCGGGATGCGCAGGCCGGCCGCCCAGGCGCCGGGACCCTGGCGCAGGTCGAGGCAGACCTGGAGGGCGCCCTGCAGACGGCGTTTAGCAACCAGCCGGAGGTGGTCGGCAAGCTCAAGGAGGCGGTTGCATTTTACGAGGAGGACACGGCGGCGCGATCCGGGAAGCGGTAGACGTTAAAAAAAATAGAAGGCGATGTAAAGGCTGGACAATGTATAGGTTGCATCAAAGTAGGATTGGACACTGACGATTGCGACACCGCGATACCCTGCCTGACATCGTGCTGTTGCGATTCCGCTGTCAGTATTGCCCTTGATGAGAGACGACGGCTGGTAACATTAGACTTCTGGCATTCGTCTGGAATACTGTTGAATGCGGATTTGGGGCGGGCTGGAGACATTGCATCCGAAGAGATGCACGCGACCAGCGCAGTTCTCATGTAGTTATAGAACAGACATTTACCGGCAATACATGCATTACACTAAAGCGAGCCTATTTCATCGTATAACCATTTCATATCCCCCCCAGTTAATCGGAGCTGCCTTCTGTTGCCTAGCTTCCTCCTTTCAGCTCGCCGGCGCAGCCCAGCCTAGATTGACACACATCTCTCTTAAACAGGCAATCCCCGCAGCCTTCTTCCGCAGCCTTCTTGCCCCCCGTCTCGAAAGGAAACTTGTCATCTCCCTATACCTTGTTCCGCGGAACTCATGGACCTTTGATACTAGATACCGGCTGGAATTTATGCGCAAATGGCATCAGAGCAGGACACTTCCCTTCGCATATACAGAGGCAACTGCCACTGCGGGGCGTTCGTCTATGAAGCTGAACTGCCCGAGATCACGACGGTGACAGAGTGCCCGTGCAACATCTGCCGGAAAAAAAGTTACTTGTTTGTGGGCATAACCAAGGAGGCCTTCAACGTGGTCAAGGGATCGCTGGAGGACCTGTCCGAGTACACGTTTGGGACCAAGGCGCTGTACCACAAGGTAAAGCTATGAGTTCTGGATGGGGTTCCGTGGTGGCTTCGACTTGCAGCTAATTGGTGCTCAGTTTTGTTCTCATTGCGGAACTGCAGTGTTGGCTACTGTTACGAGCGTAGAGGCACCTGGCAAGGACATTTTCTTGAATGTAAGATGCCGATTTTTCCGTCTGTCATGTTGGATGAAGCCTGACGTTTGTTAGGTGCATGCTATTCAAGACGTCAATACCTGGACGCTGAAGCGCACGCTGTAAGCTATCCGGTCTACGATTACGCAATACTTTTCTCACTGTTTAATCATCTGTAGCGTCGATGGAACCAAGATTGGGTCGCCGTACGAAGAACCCAAGCACGCTGGGCCGCTGCCCAGCGTCGAGGTTGAAGGCGGGCGGCTGTACACGGGCAGCTGCCACTGCGGCAAGCTCACCATCGCCGCGCACATCAAGACGCTTGAAGACGACAAGGACTCTGGCATGATTGAATGCAACTGCAGCATCTGCGAGCGGGTAAGAAAAGGCCGTCCCCGCCGCAACCCCCCTGAGAGCCCCCCTCCTCGTCACCCGCCCTAACCACCGAGCCGACAGAATGCCTATCTCTGGGTGTACCCCAAGGCTGAACAACTCGTTCTGTCTGGAAAGGAAGAGGACATCAAACGGTACAGATTCAACCACGAGGTACTGGCCAAGCCGTTCTGCCGGACCTGCGGTGTCAGCATGAGCAACCCGTCCAACGAGGACACCACGGCGGACGAGGCCGCGGCGCGCATGCCGGACGCGGACGAGGGACGCAGAGAAAGGGTGCGCAAGTACGTGGCGCACCACAGGACGCTGCATCCGGTCAACGTGCGCGTGCTGCACGGCGTGGACTTGGGGCGGCTGTGTGTGAAGAGGCTGGATGGGGCGAGGCTGATTGCACCGCCGTATGTGAACCCGTAGAACTGGATAAATGGCACGATTGATGATTTGCGTTCAAATAGAGGAATACGTGTTTCATGTGATAGCTAGCAGCGGCTGTGTGCTGTAGAGTACGTGGCGAATGGAGCTGGAGAGAGGACGGCCAATGGCTGGCGCTGGGAGTGCGGGAGTTTACGGTTGCAGGTTGGGGGAAAAGCGACAACCCTGATTATAAAATATATCTTGAAGGCTTGGCTTTTCTTATGCAGTGTCAAGTCGCGGTCAGTCTCCCTCGCCGTTGTGTCTCAGTTCCCACTACCTTGCAGATCGGGTTCGGTTCTGAAGTCGGAACCAGGATTCTTCGTCAGGCTTTACGAGCCTCTGGATAGTATGAGGGAATGCTGTTATATGTGCTAGTAACATCATATGTATGTTTTTTTTAAGAGGCCACTATATTCTTTAAAGCTCTCTCACCACCTTGGCAGCTACTGGAGTTGCTCTGGCTCCGAACGAAAAGCAGCATTCTAGCTGATGAGGGTAAGCTTGCACCGGGATTCGGAGTACTAGGATAGCTTCTCGAGGCTTCCCGACATATTGGTAGCAATACGTGATCAGCTTCTACACCAGTGATGTTTATATTCGAACGACGCGCGCATCGACATGGTAAGCTGCCGTCCCAGGTGATTAATACTACCTAATAGTACTCTCTTTGAACTGTCTCTTGCTGCGCCTCTGAGTCTGGCGGTCAAGTGCGACCGGACAAGGCAGGGGATGCGGACTTCGCACTGCGCCTCATTGTAATAGCCAAAGGCACCGGCACCCACTACAGCCCGGAAAGGCCTTCTACACTCTAAACAACGGCTATTCATTGTTGGTGAAATGATGCCCGGACACTTTCCGGACAGAGGCCGTATGATACGGAGCTCTCACCTCTCCACATGTCAACCGCTTGGGGTTTCGATTGCCTGGGCGGAGCGCCCCCGAGGTCTTTCGCAGCTCCTTTCAGCTCTTTTTGAAAGAAGGACTCCACGTTGAGTCGGCAAAAGACCACCCGACTGGCCCTTGCCCCAGCGGCCGCTGTACCTGGTAGGGGCGGGTAGGAGATGGCAGGCTTCGCGTTGTCCTTGGTGCCAAGCTTGATACGAGCGAGTCAGACGATCCGCACCAGCACCACACAGACAAGGAGAACGGCAACGAAAGGTCGGCAATCAAGATGGCAATGACCCCCGCTGCCGCAGTTTCCAGCACAAGGATGTTATGAGACTCGTAATTGGTTAAGACTGATCTGTACTTCCTGCACCGACCCTGAACTAGACTCAAGACGTCCATCCGTGCATCTACATGAAGCTGTTTCTGCCGGCAATTGTTGACCGCGCCACTTCACACGACGGAAATCACCAGATAACATGATGGTGTGAATAATAGTATTCATCTACACGTGCCACGCACCCACTCTTTCCGAATGGGTGCTGCAGCCCAAAGTGGCCACCATAG